>JAQQAE010007658.1:0-15715 GCA_029823295.1 Pseudamia nigra | reverse complement strand
TTATTTTACATTTTTTTTCTTCCCATGATGACAGGTGAGGCCGTGCCTCACCTGCCTCCCCTGACTGCACGTCACTGAGTTGTTTACAGTTATGGACGTGTGCAGCGTAGCGTCCGCTGTGGGCTCCCGGTCAGTGGCGTGGTGGAGTGTTTCACAGTTATGGACGTGTGCAGTGTCCATGGACACACTACGAAGTCATAAGCCAAGGTCAGAATACATTCTAAATCATTTCATTCAGAACTAATTTCATTCATTCCATTTCAGAATGAATGATATTAGCCATTCTATACTAGCCACTAGCGCTCTGACTTCCAGGTCATTCTCTTCGAGACCCAGAAGTGATGCATAGTGGCTAGCGTTAGCATTATTGGCTAGCATTAGCATTAGCGGCTAGCGCTCTCAGTGACGCAGGCGTGACACAGGCGTCGTTGTCCACATAATTCATCGCTGTTAGGTTCGATTTTTTTATTATTTTTAATAATTTTTTCCGTCGTCTGAATTTTACGTTGTCAGAAGCGGTCATTAGCTCCACTGTAGCAATTATTTTACATAAAATATACATTTTAATGCAAGTAATTTTAGTCGAGTGTCTATATCAGCTTCTGTCATGAGTTTTTTTGCTCCCACAAAATGAAAAAACAAATGGGTATTAATTGTGATTAATCAAAATTAATCCACAGTGACCCTGTGATTAATCAGATTAAAAACTTTAATCATTTGACAGTTTTAGTAAAAAGATTCAGAATGACGTAAACAAAGCAAAACAAGTGGCCCCACTTTCCGAAAGGCCTAGCGTTGCAAAATGTAAAAGTGGGTGGCGCATTCCTTTTCTGTCCTAGCGCAAACGCCTGTTTCCACACTGCAACGCATGTGACTCACCTGAGGGCAGGTTGGTATTAAAATTAGACAGGCAGCAGGCAGGTTGCTATTCTCCAAACAGGTACACAGCTACGCTTTTGACTAAAAAGAAACAGGTCTTAGACGTTGACCAAGCTGACTGCTTTTAAAATGCTTGGACATGTAGAAGTCTACATACTGCAACAATTATACATTAGATACTGTATATGTATATGATGGATACATGCAATATGCATTATTCCTTAAAACAGTATGGTTTGTGTGTATTTCTGTATATGTGAGAATAAATATGAATAATGACGATAAAAGAAATTAAAAAAAATACAGGGTCTTTAAATTGCATTTAGTTGCCTCGTTATTTTCTCAGCTATTTAAAAGTGGGAGTACCAGGAAAAGTACTGAGGATTATGGATCTGTTACATAAAAGATAAAATATTCAATACCTGAATTTATGCGAGTGCAAAAAAATCACATACTTCTGAGTTGCTCAGCTATTTCTTGCTGCATTTAGTTATATTTATTCTTAATTCACACAGTCAAATGGAGTACCTCATGGGTCAAAGAACTGGCAGGTGGACAAGAATGAGAGGACATCAATCCTGGAAGTCTTATGTAATGATTACGGAGGCAGAAAACCATTGTGCTGACAAGTATTAAAGGGAATGGCACAGAGAACTCTGATTTGTTTGTTGTACTATATATCGTGCAAAAAAAATCTCTATGATTATTAAATAGATAAACTCCACCAGGCAGGTAGTCACCTTGACAAGATACCAAACCTGACCTGGCCACGCCCCCAATGATCACAGATTTGGACTATTGACTGTGTGTATTAGATTTCCAAAATAGGGCCCAACTGTTGCAAAACACACGAGACACTCTCAAAGTTAAATAATATTAAGTTCTTTTAACCCGACCAGTGTGTTTTGTTGTCATACTTGACAGTTTGGACTGCTCACTTCCTGCAGTCAGAGTGGTCACATGGTGTTGCTGTGATGTTTTGCCGGCTGATTTGCACAGGTTTTGGCGCTGCTCTCCCACCGGTGGAGGTCGGACGGCAGCGCCATTTGCAGTCCAACTTCTTCGGCACAACATCCCAGGTGTGTGAAGCAAAAAAGTCTCCTTATCTTGGTTAACTGTCCCAGGGGCAATTATCTGAGATGGAAGATTTGAGTTGTTCAGCTTAAGAAATGAATTGAGCAGCCGAAACTGTCAGGTTTAAAGAGCTTAATAATATTAACATTAGAAGACCAAATTAACCTAATTGGACTATCATGATAGAAGTTGCTTTAAAAAACAGATTGTGGTGTAAAAGACAAAACAATGTAAAACTCAGTAAAAGCTGTAAAATGATGCAAAAACAGCAAACAGGTGTAAAAGATCAGGAAAAAAATGAATATTGCTAAAAATGCAAAAAAGAGACAAAAATATGAAAGTCAAATGGTAAAACATGCAAAAAAATATTAGATTTGTGTAGCCTTTTATTTTATATATTTTGATTAATGCTGTGCTTTAAGCAGAAAATCCATGAGACACATTATCAGAAATCTGGACCGGAGTCAAATCCAGCCAGAAGAAATTCCAAAGACAGGGACACAGACAGCAGCTCATGGTTTGGCACTGCTGCTGTTTGGACCACACAGATCACCAGGGACAGAGACTGAACACATCCTCTTCTCTGTGGTTCATAAATGCCACTTGACATTGGGAGAGGCTTTAGCTTTGGAGGAATGAGGCCTTGCTGTGGATTTGGGCAGTTGGAGGGGCCTATCTCCACGCTGGCAGGAAGCATCAGGGATTTCATGGCTGTTTGCCCACCCGGGTGATTTTCCTCGATTTTCTGTAGTCTGAGATGCTTTCGTTTCATTCGCAGGGATATTTACATATTTCTCTGGCTGCATGTGTGTGACCTCTGTTCATCACAACATAAAACAGATAAAGACAGACTTCAGAACTAGATGAACTGGTTTAGTGTCCTGTATTATAGGATTTTTTTTTTCAGACCTAAACAGCTAGAATGCTTCTGTATGCAGGGAATTATAGAATATTGTTTGACTGATGTAATTCAATTCTCACCTATGTGAAAATATAATTACAGTGTATCATATTCATCATGATTTCTTGTTACATGTGCAATTTTAAATTAAAGTCATCTAGAAACAAATTATTTAAAAGGTGCAGGGTGAAGGATTTACAGGGATCTGTTTGCAGAAAAGGAATGTAATATGGATATTAAGAGTCACTGGGCCAGATCCACAAAGAATGAATTGCACTTGCTAACTGAGAGTAGTGTAGCTTTAGCACAGTCTGCTCTTTCTGTGCATCATACCCACTAAATATTTGGTGCCAATTCCAATGCAGGAGCAAAAATGGTCAATAAATGCTGCAGATGAGTGTGATTTGGTTTTGTTTTACGGCAGAGGTTCTGGTATTTTTAGGTGTTTCTCTGAACATCAGCTCACAGGCTGGTTTATAATGGAAACTGCAGAAATGGCTGTGAGGTTTAGGCTTGAGTCACAAAGACATAGGCCTCATACACAGATTTTATCACAAATTTGATGCATTTAAGTTATATCTGTGTGATCGGAGGAACCGAGTCCTGAAAAACTAGCATCATCATTAATACTTGATTTTGTGTGGTGAGACAATACATCATTAAAAATGTAAACTATTCTTCTATCAGCGTGAACTTACTGAAGAGTTGTCGTCAGTGTTAGATGATCAGTGTTCCCTACATGTCACAGGTACTGAACTGCCAAATCCACAGTGAGCAATGAACAATTATTTATGGCTACCATTATTTCATTGTGTGATTCAGCTGGATTGGACATCTAATTCTCCTGTAACAACTGGGACGTGAAGGGATTTTTTTCAGAAACATTGGTGCTGATGTTCCGTTTGGTGCCACAGATGGATGAGTGTCATGTCAATTCTTTATCCAAAAGAGAGCATGTGCATTCACGCGCAGCACAGCAGGTCACTTTATTAACACTTGATCATCAGGATCTGATGGTCATTAAGATGTCCTGCTGTTACACTCTGGTTCCTAACTGTCACAATACTGTAATAAAGGGAAGTGGCTACACGGTAATCAGACACCGTGTGGCCAAAACTCCAATACAACATGTCAACATAGGATTTCATGCAAAACGGCATTAAATATGAATGTAACGTCATTCAAACCTCACAAATATAAGGAGACAGAGATGCAGTAAGAGACAGAAAGCAAGAAAGCATTTCAAACATGCTCTACATTTGCAGTATTTACACAATGCAATTTGCACTGTTTAAGCTGGACATTATTACCACCAAGGCTTTTTTGTAAAGAAAATTGAGGGTTTTATTTCAAAGGATGAATAGTCCCCCACTTTCACCCATATGGATCCATGAAAATGACACAGGAGAAACCTTGACACTATCTGTTTACCAGTGTCATTTGTGTGATTTTCACACTACGCATACTATTTTGTGTCCCATAACACAAACTTTTTCTGTATTTGACCCATTGCATTTTGTTAGAATAAGCCACCACTGTCTACAGAAAGAGGAGGTCTCTTCCCAGTCTCTCCAGTCGCTGAGAACTGGGGAGAGTGAGTGTAACAGGGCATACCACAATCTGGTTTGTTTTGTTCTTTTTCCTCCAGTACTTTGTTGTGAAGTCACTGTCAGTCCCGTAGGACCATCAGAACCAGCAGGATCATCTTGGACTGCAGCAGGACATTTCCATGGTGGTATCTAAGGCACTGAAACAGCCTTTTTTGGAACATGGTGTATCATAGGGGAACAAAGGCAGTTTACATTTAAATCGGGCCCGAAAACATTATTGTTTACGGAAGCTTTCTCTTAAATATTTCTAAAATAAATCTTCAATAAAAAATGAAATAAAAGACAAAAAGAGGTGTTTTGCTCCATAAAGGGGTGTTTGAGCACTTTATTCTTTATTTTTATTAAAAACATAAAACAAAAAGACAAAAAATAGGTGCTAGCTCCACAAGAAGTGTTGAGCAATTTTATTCTTTATTTCTACTCACATTGCCCGTCTGGGGCCCATATGTTGTATGTACTGTATGTGCTCCGCAAAGAGGCGTAGGGTTACTTTTGTATAAAAATTTGAAAAACCATAAACAGGAGAAGTCTGAATAAATAAAGTTAAAACTTATGTGGACACAAGGGGAAGATTTGTTCTATTTTAATCTGCTAATTTTAATGTATGTTTTATATTATGTTGTTGTATGTTTTTAATCCAACTAATGTCTTTTATTTTGTGATTTTCTTAATCTATTTCTATGCCTATTTTAAAGCACTCTGAGTTGCCCTGAGTATGACTAGTGCTATACAAATTAACTTGCCTTGCCTTACTGGTAAGTCCCGTCCTGTACCAATATCATGTGGACATTACCACTGCCATGCATTTTTAGGAGACTTGGAGATGAGAAGTCACCATGATTTACACATTTCAACCAACGAAAGACTGGATGTATTTTTCACAAACTGCACACTTTCTGAATATTCTGAGTTTGACACTGGAATGACATTTCTCAAAAACACACATCAGGAGAAACTGACTTTGTTTGAGACTTTTCTCTGTTTCAGTGATGAACTCTGAAGATCTCACTACACAAATCTCATTCGAAGGAGGAAAAAGTCAATTCACCTGTATTTGATAAGCGCCAATCATAATCCAAGCTCATCTCCGGATGCTTCACAATTCAAGGTGGAAACCAGCAGAACCAATGGCTTTGGGTAGGCAGCCATCTGCCAGGGCATATAAGAGGCGAGTATGATTTCATATCAGCAGTGAAGGCTGTGCCAGTCCATCTTGTCAATGGAGGATCTTTAGTTTAGTCACATGACAAAATAAAAGATCTATGTGGTATTTGAGCTGAATCTGAAAATAAATATTCTGTGGCCAGGGTTACATTAACTCATACCAACAGGTACAATATGTTCCATTTAAAGAGTCAGAAAACTGCAAATTTGAAGAGAAAACATATTGTATATTTAGATGTAAGTCAAATGAGAAAACAAATGGCAGACACTCTGTTTCTGTGTTTTGTCGTGTTGTGGTCCATTTATGTGACTCTGGGATCTGCGTGTCTCCTTTTTTAGCAATCCAGCTCCAGCATTCCCCACTCCCGCCTCTTGATTTCCCCAAAGTGCTGTGTTTTATGTGTGCTTTTCTTTGGAATCGTGGAGCTGGCAGGGTCGAGAGGAGCACAAACGAGCGTCCGAGACGTGGGAGAATGAAATGAGGTGGCTGTTTATTCTCCTCCCGCCAAAGCCACATACCTTTTTCGAGTGGCTTTGGAGCGTGGCCTAAAACAACACCAGAGGCCATGTCCACAAATTACATGTCTCTCACTGAAAAGAAGCCTGGATGGAAGCGTGGAGTTCCCAGAAAAAAAAAAAAAGATAGAAGCAGTCAAATTTTCTTCTTTTTAGATGTTCTGCATGGCTGGAAGAAGGATAACAGAGCTGAGTGATAACTGGATAATTATCTTTATCATGATAATTATATACAGTGTGTATTTTATTTACTATGATTTAATGTCAGCCATTGTCAAGTTACATGTTGTCTTTTTGCATCTTTGCAGTGAGTGAGTTATCTTTATTGTTATATACAGGAGACATATACTGTGCATGAAATTTATTCTCTGCATTTGCACTTTCTGCAATTCTTCTTCCAGTCTGGGGATTTGAACCGGCGACCTTCCAGCCATAAGCTCATGTCTCTGATCTTGAGGCCACTGCTACCCCACGCCTTTGCATCTTTTTTTCTTTTTTGCAACTTTTTTTTACAACTTTTGAGTGTTTTTGCAGTTTTTACATTATATTTTGTTGTTTTGCATATTTTACAGTTTGTGTCATTTTCATCTTTTCGTGTACTTTACATCTTTTGTGTCTTTTTCTTATCTTTTTGCATCTTCATATGTCTTCTGCACATAATTTAAAGCCACAAATCACCGGCTGGTTTCTTCAGGCTGGAAGCTCCCATTCTAATCTGACATTTCTCATTCTAATGATCTAAATCAGTTGGTTTTATTCTAACCAGGTCTACATAACATACTTTAGACAAATTATGAAACAAATGAGTGAGATACTTTTGCCCCCTCTTTTTAAAATCCTGCCCTCTTTTGTTCTCATGCATTTTTGACCATGTCCAGGCAAGGGTTCACTTTGGGGACATGAAGGATTATACAACATCAACTTAAAGAGCTCATGTTTCATTTTCGAGAGGAAACGAAGAGTGACTATGATCGATTGCAGTTAAGAGAAATTGTCTTAATTGAAATGAATATCATCATTTTTCTTTCATACTATTTTTCTTGTCTCCCCTCAAAAACCAGACAAATAAAAGGAGACCCAGAATGTGTGCTCACCCTGTCGGAACAACGGGAATATTAAGAGAAATGCCACATGGGTGGAGCGGTTTGAAAAACTTCAGGGAAACTGCAACAGGGCAATGGAATCCAACAGAAATATTTCAAAGTGATTTGGAGGATACTCATTGTTGTACATCAGTGTTTCCTAAACTTCTTCATTTCAAGGCCCAGAAGTTAAATGTAAATGAATCCACATATCCTAGGTCCAGCACCAACGTTACTATAAGTGGGATTTTCTGGAACCACCAGCCATCCTTTCTCCTTGTGATGCTTATCTGGGTCTATATCATGGGGACAGCAGCTTTAGCAGTGAGACCCAGAGACGGAAGATGCAAAAGATGCAAAAGATGCAAAAGAAGAAATCTTTTTGTATTTATGTTGTGCTTTCAATCAGAACAACTCAATCTGAGTCCTTATCATGATGCACTATTCCCAGTGCAGGATTATATTACCCATGCTGCTTTTCCACCTTTTCACCGACCCACAAAGCCTTCGCCTTCTCTCTCTCTCTGAACTGGAAGAGCTGAGGCTATAATTATAGCAATCAGCAGTGTTGACTTCACAACACCCCGACACAGACTCACACACTGTATCGATTCGCACCCCATGCCGGGTCATCTTGCTGTGAAATTTTGGGACTGTCATGATGGATGGGGCGGTCACTTTCCAGGCCGTTGGTCAGCATCGGCTTTGGCGCTGAGGAACCCCCCCATTTCCTGTTCAGCGGTGACCCCTTCTGCCCCCATCAGCCACCAGGACGGGTCCAGGCATTCAGTCCCATGGGGGAGGATGGGTAGGAAGCCAGACCACAGCCCACACAGTAAAGTGCAGCTGATTAATGTGTGTAAACACTCCAGGAATTGTCACTTTTCCTGAGGTTACTAAAGCGCAAAGCAAATAAGAATAATCACAATAATAATACATTTTATTGGTACAGCAGGTTTCACAGCCAAGATAAAGTGCTTAGACAAGCCTTATAATAAATAATGCAGACACAAATTAATAACATGGTTAGAGAGGAAAAAACAGACACTGCTGAGGGAGGTAAACACCCCAGGATGTCACTCTGTTTTCTATACATAAGACAACCAATGAAAATATTTCATATTAAAAAGGAGTTGATTCCCATACAGACGCCAAGGGTGTGTTGCACGGAATCACACTCTTCAGCCACCTGAAAGCCCATGTCAGGTACTGGAGAAAAGAGTCTGTCTAACCTCAGACCCAGGAATGACAATAAAGACACATGAAGAAGCCAGCTCTTTACCCACAGAAGGTGCTAAAAGACTCTTGGGAATCCACAGCTCAAGCTGACAGCAGTACATTATACTTATTACTGGCTTGGGTTGGACTCTGCATAGTCTCAATATGGAAGCAACCAGGAGCCATTGCGACAGTATACCTAAACCACCTCTACTGCCTATCTCTCTTGTGAAGGAGAAGCAGTTGTAGTACCTTTCACATGGTGGAACTACATCCATCTATTTATTTACTGTAATATCTTAATAATGGCGCAAACAGTTGAAGATGGACCAGATCATTCCAAATGGAGGCCATGATTAGAGAGAAGCTCAGTATAACTTTATGGGAGTCAGGGTGCCATGGAGCCCAGTAAATGGAGCCCCCAGTGCCCCATTTGTCCAAAAATGGTCATTGCCTGTTTTTGGCTCCAAAACAGAAGTGGAAACCTGACTGGCCTAAAAAAAAAAAAAACAGAAGCCAATGACGTGACAGTTACCCTGTCCAGTAATATAGTCCACAGTTCCACTCATAGCTGTTGTCCTTGGTGGGATGGACTCAATCTACAAAAAAGTGACTTGCACTTTAAGAACCTGCTCAAATGTTAAGCATGTACAAGCACACACAAAAACACAACACACATACATAGAGTACATGGAATAACCAACACAGCTATACTCATTCCATGTATGAACAAGCCTTACAAGTTGTATCTCTTTGTGAAGGTACTGTAACTAACAACAACTTTCCAATAATTTAAAATACTAATACTAATACTAAAGTAATAATACTAATTGTTGCTGTTAAAGAGGAGAAATAACTCCTTGAAATAACATTTTGGTCAGTTATTTGTTTTGATTAGTTTAAATACAGTGTTGGTTTAAGTACAATTTTGATTTAATTTGTGTAAAAATCTTAAATACAATAACTTAATTTACATTCACTTAAATGTAAATGTCTCTACAGATCTTGCACGTCAGCAGTTCACTGTTATATTCGACAGCTTGTTTGTTGGAAAAATTGAAAATAATAATATTACTGATGAGCTGACATGTATTGCAAGAACTATTTACACTGACTAATATGAACATTATTCACATGAAAACATATACATTTGAAGAGGAACTCACTTCCACTTGCAGACTGAGCTCCAAACATCAGTGTGTAGTTTGAGCCATCTGTGTGTCCATCCATTGCAGACGGCTGTGAATTGAGTGGTGTGGGGGTGGGGGTTAAAGAGGTGTACCGATGTGACTGGAGGCTCCTAACATCTGCATTGCCTGAGAGAGAATCCAACCACTCGACCAACCAGCAGCTGTGGACGCCTCTGCTCCGCCTGTGGGCAACACTGCAGCACTTTGGGCTTTTCTTGCCCCATCGTTGTTCTTCATGTTTTCTCTGCTTTGTAAAACTTTTGAACTGTTCCTGTGTGTGTTTTTGAAAAGAATAAATAACCAAGGCCCTGTGATTACATCCTCGCACACCACAGACTGGAAGGAAAAGCTAAAACAGTACCAAACCTGCATTTTCACATTAAGTACAGCTGGGGTGTGTCAAAGCCCACAGGACCACTAATGTGATGTTTGACTGCCAAACAGTACGAAGCCTGCACATACACATACACACATGACACACAGGGAATATCGAGTATCATCTTTCCAAGTAGAGCAGGGGAATATAACCAAAACTGTTCTGAAGATAAAGAATCAAAGTTATAGGGGAAAACAGACGGTTGTTTGTGGTGTTAAATAATTCATTAGAAGCAAAAATGATGCAAAAACATTGAAAAAGGTGGAAAACAACCAAATAACATGAGACTGAAAACAACAAAACTAAAAACAATACCATAAGTTGCATAAAAATAAAACCAAAAGCAAGGAAAGCCTAGAAGGCCAAAGTGACATAGAAGGCACAAAGTGACAATAGTGATGTTAGAGACACAAAAAGGACAGAAACAGCATTTAAGCGTATGTAAATTAAATGTTATTTTATGTAAGATTTTTTACACCAACTTAGATCAAAATTGTACTTAAACCAGCACTGTGTTTAAATGAATCAAAAGAAATAACTGACCAAAACTTTATTTGGATCAGTAATTTCTCTTGAGTAATAATTAGCTTTCCAACAATATAAAATGTAATACCTACCTGTTTGTCAGCTTTACAAAGAGACACAACTTGTAAGGATTGTTCATATGTGGAATGAACAACACAGCCAAAAAATGTGCCAAAATGCCTCTGTAGTATTCAAAATAGTAATAAATAGAGTTTTATTTTGTTACCATTGACTACAAAAGTACCTTGCAACATAATAATGTAATACATGTTATTACCTTACGTGGTGTGTGCTGTGTTTTTGTGTGTGCTTGTGCATGCTTAACATTTTAGCAGGTTCTCAAAAGTGCAAGTCACTTCCTTTGTAGATTGAGTCCATCCCACCAAGGACGACATCTATGAATGGAACCGTGGACTATATTACTGGACAGAGAAACTCTTATTACATTACCGTAATTCACCGGATTATAAGGCGCACCCCCCAAAAATGTCATTTTGAATTTTGTTTTGTTTTTATAATCAGGTGCGCCTTATAGTGCTTCTGTATAGTGTTTCTGTTTTATTAGCCCTGTCAGGTTTCCACTTCTGTTTTGGAGCCAAACCAGGCAATAACCATTTCTGAACAAATGGGGTGGATCTGCAGGAGCCAGTGGGCAATGACCAGGGTGTACATTGAGACTGTTATGGGAGTAACTTAAAGTTGTAATACCGCAATTGGCCACTGGGGGTTCCATTCACTTGGTTCCAAGAAGCCCCAACTGCCATAGACTTATACTAGGCTTCTCTCTCATTATGATCAGTCCATTTGCATCCTTTAATACACTGCCTGGCCAAAAAAAAAGTTGTCACCTGGATTTAACTAAGCAAATACAGTAGGAGCATTTCCACACACACAGTGTGAAGGGAACTCAAGGGATTGGGACTGAACAGCTGTGTAGCCTCAAGAAAACCACTAATCAGTGAGGCTAACCGGAAAAAAAGGCTTCAATTTGCTAGTGAGCATAAAGATTGGACTCTGGAGCAATGGAAGAAGGTCATGTGGTCTGATGAGTCCAGATTTACCCTGTTCCAGCGTGATGGGCGCATCAGGGTAAGAAGACAGGAAGATGAAGTGATGCACCCATCATGCCTAGTGTCTACTGGACAAGCCTGTGGGGGCAGTGCTATGATGTGGGGTTGGTGCAGTTGGTCAGGTCGAGGTTCAGCAACAGTATGTTCTCAAACAATGAGGTCAGGTGACTACATGAATATACTGAATGACCAGGTTATTCCATCAGTGGATTTTTTTCTTCCCTGATGGCACGGGCATATTCAAAGATGACAATGCCAGGATTCATCGGTCTCAAATTGTGAAAGAGTGGTTCAGGGAGCATGAGACATTATTTTCACACATGGATTGGCCACCACAGAGTCCAGACATTAACCCCGTTGAGAATATTTGGGATGTGCTGGTGAAGGCTTTGTGCAGCGGTTTGTGCTACCATCATCATTGCAAGATCTTGGTGAAAAATTAATGCAGCACTAGACGGAAATAAATCCTGTGACATTGCAGAAGCTTATTGAAACAATGCCACAGCGAATATGTGCTGTAATCAAAGCTAAAGGTGTCCAAAAAAAAATACTGTATTAGAGTGTGTAACCTTATTTTGGTGGCGACTTTTTTTTGGGCCAGGCAGTGTAAATGATCGGGTCCATCTTCAACTGTTTGCTCCATTATTAAGATCTTCTTTTTCTTCTTTTCCTTTCGGCTGTTCCCTTCAGGGGTCGCCACAGCGAATCATCTGCCTCCATCTCACCCTATCCTCTGCATCTTCTTCTCTCACACCAACTACCTTCATGTCCTCCGTCGCCACATCCATAAATCTCCTCTTTGGTCTTCCTGTAGGCCTTCTATCTAGCAGTTCCAACCTCAGCATCCTACTACCCATATATTCACTATAATAATGGAGATATTTGCCGTAATATCTCCATTATTAAGATATTACGGCAAATAATTTGACAAATCACTCCTGTGCTGTGATAGGTTACATAGCAACTTCTATGAATTTCCTGGAAGGCATAAAGTTTATCCTAACTCAACTCGAGGGCAGGGTCACAGCGACTTAGATCTTCATAGCTTCATAGCTTCTTTTTATTTAATAGAACAGACTTCTTGAAGGGAGTAAACGCTGACAGAAAATCCGGAGTGGAGCCCCTAAGGTGGTTGGTCGAACACTATGACACCTTCTGGCAAGTCGTGCAGCTGTGCTAGCACCAACTGTATTGGCTCATCCTTTCCATTGGATAATACCAGCAAGCCCAAGAGAGGGATTCTGATAACTGGGCACTGCAGGATCTCCAAAACCTTCGCCCAGGCCTGCGCTCTGGAGAGATTACTCAATTGTTTCTGTCGTTAGAACAACCACACTGAAGACCAATCCATGGCACAACTACCATAGTCTTCCGAGACTGACAGATGCCAACAACAGTCTTCCTGAGTGACGCTTGACTGTAGTTGTGGTTCAGAGCTTAAACTAACAATGCCATAATATGACTGTTTGGCAATGCTTGGTGAAGTTTTACTGAGACAGTAAGCTAGCAGTTACCATTAGTTTACCTGTAAGATCCCTGACATATTAAGCTCCAGTCCTTTAACCACAATTCTTTCAAATATGGTCACATCATGTTTTTGGCTCCAAAATGTCATCCTCAAAACGGCAGCTCACAAACCAATGCTATGACATCAACGTCACTTGGTCACTGACATATACAGTGTATGGCAGGAGTATATTGTTTCAGGTGGTTACACTAATGCTAACCCCCTATTGCTCAATTTTAGCTTACTGATTGTTTGGTAATACTCAATGAAGTTTTGATCTCAGTCATTTTGTTTGTCTTTCATGTAAGCACTTGACCACAAATGCAGCTAAAAATCCGTCAAGAAAAAATATATTCTGTTGAACAAATAGAAGCCTTGAATATCCATCTCAGTCTGGGTTCGTCTCAGGTAGGTGGAGCTATCATACGGACCTGTCAATCAAAGCCCAGCGAAGCAGAGATTTGTCACACCATTTGCCTTAATGTCTTAATAACTAAGTTGGGCCAGTAGGTCACTTATCACAGGATCCAAATGAAATAACTGAGACCATGATATGAGTATTTTTAGAGAGGTCGTCTGAGGAAGCCAGGGCTATTTGGAATCAACAGAATGGTGCCCCAGTGGCTGCAGGTGGAATAACCCTAACCTTAATTTTGCATTGGTCTTGGTCCTTGTCCACTGAATGTAACAGACTAATTAGAGCAAAGACTGTTCTACTTTCACTGACTGTGACTGTGACTGACAGAGTAGAAAACTACCATATTTTCCGCACTATAAGGTGCACCGGATTATAAGGCGCACCCTCCTAAAATGTCACTTTTTTTTAAAATTTATAATCCGGTGCGCCTTATAGTGCGGAAAATACGGTAATAATATACAAGTGCTATATAACTGGTGAAGCAGTGTTTCATCTGTTCTACTGAGCTTAAAATAAATCCAAATACAGACCTTTCAACCGCCATGACTGAAGCCTGAGTTTGTTGTTGTTGGAATGTTTTAATTATTTTCATCATTCTTGGCCCCTCCTTGAATTGCCACCTTATCGTGATGGAGGGGTTTGTGTGCCTGAGTGATCCTAGAAGCTATGTTGTCAGGGGCAATTCACCCCTGGTAGCGTTTGCAAAGGCAAATTGGTCCTAGGTGACAGGTCAGACTAAGAGCGATTCAGAAGACCCTTATGACTATGCCTTCCTGTGGGCCCACCACCTGCAGGAAGAGTCATAAGGGTTCAGTGCTGAGTGGTTTGGGTATCAGCTCAAGGCGGAGGTCTGGGTTGCCAAAGCGCTTTAACTTGAAGGAGACCCTGGGGCAGACCCAGGACACGCAAAAGGGACTGTGTTTCTCGACTGGCACCGGAACACCTGAGGGTCCCCCAGAGGAGCTGAAGGAGGTCACTGGGGAGAGGGAAATCAGGGCTTCTCTGCTTAGGCTGCTACCCCCATAACCCTGATCCGGATAAGCGGAAGATGATGGATGATCATTCTTGGATTACGTTCCCCTGACACTAGGTCCACACATCTTCAGATCTTCAGAATCTCTACAAACTTGACTTTGAAGTTGATAGAAACAGTGTTCGGTGATGTACATGGCGTAGATTTGGGATGTTCACTGTGATTTCAGAAACACCCTTTTATTTGTCTCTGCAGGAACTTATGAAAGTGTACGCAGGGTCTGCTTCCTCTTTGATGCACCATTACTAGTTGTATTAGTGACAAAACAGTGCTACCATGAAATATACAGTACTTTGACACAACCTCCTCCTGGCTACACATGCATTTTTCTGAGTCATCCCATGATGTGCCATTTTTCTCCTAGAGGTGATCCAACCAGACAGCAGTAACCTAAATCTTGACCGTATCTCTTGTTTGGACAGTGTACGGGAGACAAATGGGCGTCCGTGACTTAACGCAGCCTCCACTGAAACTGCAGCCCCAGTGTTTTGTCACCTCAGAAGTGTTGAGTGAAGTCATGACAGATGAGCAGTGACAGGTCCACCTCTACCTGGCCTCGTCCCATGTCGCGTCAACGTTCACGGTGTGCCGGAGCTGACGGGGAGCAGCCTGTGGCGCTGAGCCGAAGCGCGGCACTTCACAGCAAACATGACAAACGCGATGGGCATAAACACACAATGACGTCGTCTGTCGTGAGAAGGACGAGAGCAGATGAGACGGAGAGGTCATCAGTGTCTCACCTGGTTAAAAGACACTTAGGACAGCTGGCAGCAAGGAGGAGGAGGTGAGATAACCTCTAGCCTGTCTCCAGCCTCACACATCAAACAGCAGACAGAGTCCAAAAATCCTCCTGAGGAACATCTGACTTTCTAATTAATCTCATTTCTTCCATATAAGGATTGTTTGGTTCATATTTTTATTCTCTTTTTTGACTGGTTGACACATCCGTCTTCCATTTGTATTCATTGTTTTCATTACTCTGTTCATTTTTTTGTCCATGTGTGCTGTTCACTTGCTGATATTTGTTGATTCTAAAAATCCTTAATGATATATTCAGTTCCATTTATGGATTATTATGTTCATTGCAGGATATTTTGGTCATTTTCTTCACTCTTAATGTTGTTCCTTTTTCATTCCTTGTATTATTCTGTC
>JAQQAE010007657.1:0-15716 GCA_029823295.1 Pseudamia nigra | reverse complement strand
CCCTTGGAAAAGAGGTTTTTAATCTCAACGGGATCTTTCCTGGTTAAATAAAGGTTGAATGAAAAAAAAAAAAAAGAAAAATAGTCTAATTATTTCAGAATGAAAACGAGATTACAAGCAGGAAGCACCTCTTCCTGAAATGACTGGATTTTTTAGAGTTTCCAGATGAAGGGAGGAGGTTCAATAGGTAGCTCTTTTGTAAACAACAGAAGTCCAGAGGGGGCTGATGTGAAATACAAACTTGTGTGACTCTAAGTTTCTGTGTGCTGCAAGAAACAAATTAATAGGGAACAAATGTTGCTATTACTATTATTAGTGGTGTTGTTGAGTCCTGTGGCCATAGACGTGTGTGCCCTGCTCCGGCTGAGCTGCCTGTGCCTCACTCCGGATTACGAACAGCATGTGCCCCTCTGGGACTGCCCAGCCATGTGTTCCCCATTCAGGATGATGGACCCCACTTGAGGAGCTGCGTGTGCCCTGCTCGGGATGACGAGCTGCTCAGGCTGCCGAGTGGGACAGCCCCGTGGGCTAGCCAACATTTGATCCATTGCACACAAAATTAAAGAAATATCCACAACACCACTGTGCAGTGTGGATTAATAAGAGCAAAAGAGGTGGACTACGCATCTACATTAACAACGGCTGGTGCTCACGTGATTTGCTTTACCACAGGATTTAAAAGAGATAAGTAGAGTCTGTGTTTTGCACTTTCTGGCAAGTTTAACATGAGAATTCTCCTTTTCAACATGGTAGAAAAGTCAGAAAAAAATGTAAACGCATGTCACGGGCACTTTAAAATGATAACTTCTTCGACATGGATTGACAGTCGAACATAAGACACATTTTTCCATTTGAGAATAAATTGTAGTTTTCATTTCTCCTTCATGTCTCACAGAGCACTGGAGATGAGCAATCACCACTCTGTGTGATGAATAGTCTTGGGAGCGCACATCCCAGCATGCAGTGATTGATGGGGTGTCGCTGTAAACCTCATCCCTAAAGGCCATGAGAGACACATTCTGATTAGCACTTAATCTTACTTCCATTCACCCCAGCTTCAGGAGAATGAGTGCCGTTTGGCAGGGCCAGCATACCTCTCCAAAATCTCCCACCACTCCAACAAAAGAAATGAAAAAAGATGGGTCCAAAGCAGCCACTGACATCCGTTGACTGATTTTCACATGATTACAAACTGATGCTTGCACTGGGCCCACTTAGCACTTACTTTTGTCTGGGTGAATCTGTTCAGAGAAATCTAATATGCGAATCCACGGCCAGTAACGCAGGCATGCTCTGCTCTGTCTCTCAGGATTTGTCCAGTTTGCTGCACAGTGTTTTATTAAGCGTTGTGGTAGGTCGCTCTGTTGGAGCGACGTTCTTACCCAGTCCCCGCTTGTGATATTTAAGACTTGGCTTACATCAATTGAAGTGTCTTTCATTTGGAGAGATTGGATTCGCCCAAGGACATTTTCCTGTAAACGGGATGTTAAGAAGTTTACAGTGAAAGTCACTTATTGTGGAATGGACTGTCTTTTTACTGGCTTCTTTGTCTTCCACAGGCAACTCGAGCTGAGGCCAGAGCCACTGTGGTTTTAGGGGCTTTCATCGGCTGTCTCAGCACAATCGTTCAGAAGGCCAGCTCTGACCAGAATTAATGCAATATTCACATTCATAACCAATCAGCATTCATACATAGAGAGGGGAACCAGAGTTTACATGAATGACAAATTGTTGAATTGGACATATTTACTCTGAATTAAAGAATATACTGTTGATATTTCTATTACAGTTGTTTTGTTTTTTGGTTTTACTCTTGTACTCGGGTGGTATTCTTCTGGTCAGCCCTCCCGCAGTTGAAATTGTTACACTGAGTTTCCTGTGTTCTTGTCATCAGCTGAAGTGGAGGGGACCATAGCTGAGTAATGACACAATGATCTAAAAGAAATATGGCGCTCTTTGACCAGTACAGAATAAACAACTATCTGAAACACTGTGTTATAAATATGACTCAGAGGAGCTGATGTAAACTCAGTAGCACTGACTTCACATAATGTTATACCTAAGCCATATAGTGATGATGTATTTGTCTTGTAGTTAAGACCACCTAAGAGTTACAGCAAAGACCAGATTTTTTTTGAGATGGGGTGAAGAACAAGATGAGACCAAGCAAAAATATTACAAGGGCATTATGAGAAACAAGTTTTGGAAGACTGAAATGCTATAAGGGACGAGTTTATTCCTTTAGTGTAAAGCCACGTTTTACATCTAAATAGAATGTTGAATGACTTTTTCGAACCATTCTAATGATGTAAACAAGTAAATCAGAAAAATATAATGGGAATTTAGTTATATTGTAACATCTCAACTTTTCTTGGAAGAAAATCGAGTCTTCTTTTCATGACACTCAAACAAGATCAAGTTAAGACACACTTGAGACTAAGACCTTCAAAAACCACCAGTCTCCAGTTCTACAATATGATGATTTATGCCACCAATGTGTGTGGTATCAAAAAGTAAGTACAGTGATATTTGAACAATGAGCCTAACAAAGCTCAGTTGTGAGTTTTGTAATTGAGAATATAATGAGACAATGTCAACTGCACTGTTCTTGGGGAAAAAAATCTTGACATTTTGACAGGCATCACAGGTATTGCAGGCATCCTATTTTATGTGACTGATACATCACAGTGCATTCAGAGGTCATTTGGTAATGTGTAGTGTTGAATTTGCAAATCACTTACAACAACAGTGTCCGTGGATTTGTTGTCTTTGGAGCCTTGACCAAATTCATAAATCAGATGCTGTCCTAGTGCAACAAGAATGTTTGATAAGTTACAATGAGTGAAATGGTTTTCTCAGAAGGAATTGATTTATAGATATTTTTTTGTCTGTTTAAGTCCAAGAGTAAATGTTCTTCTTGTATGATTTTTAAAATACTACAGTAATGTGCAAAAGTTTTAAGAAACTTGTAGTATATAATGACTACAACCATACCTTTCTCTATTATCGTAGAGCCAGAATATACAGAAATAAACATTTCAGTTTCTCCACAATAAAGTGTCAGTATTGTTACCTCCCTCTACACTTAAAATGTTTTGAACTATTTAGGGCAGAAAATGTGAGATCTCGAGACTTAAACCAGGCTTCATTCAGCATACAGTATGTCAGTATCGTTTATACTACTTCTTTACAAGGAATTGACATCATACTCAATATGTATTTTTGCCTATTGAAGCCATTTAGTTCTCAATGCGACATATTTGCAAGTTCTACCCCCATACTGATTTTAGCATAAAGTTTATTGATTTTTGTGCATGTTTATGATCATTTACATAATATGAAGATAAAGCAAGTCACTAAATTCAAGGTGCCTAAAACTTGTAAAGCACTGTAGCTCTGTGGTGAATGATGAAATAACAGGTAGGCTTGAGCAATGAGCTCAAATCCAGCATACTTTTCCAAGTGATATATAAAATGTGCAAAAAGTCAACTTCTTAATGGTGTGAAGTGTTTGGGCAACTATCTGACAGAGTTAATGTCCTTTTACTGCTGTCTTTTTAATTTTTGCTGCTTTCTCTTGTGTTTCCTACAGCTAGCTATGGAGCGTATCCAATCTGTAAAGGCTGCTCGGTGTGCTCCAGGGACAATGGCTGTGTAAACTGCCAGCCAAAACTCTTCCTGTTTCTGCGGAGAGAGAGGATGAGGCAGTACGGGGAGTGTCTTCACGACTGTCCAGCCGGATACTACGGCATGCGCAGCCCTGACGTCAACATGTGCTCCAGTAAGTCCACAAGTCTCCTTTAATCTCTGATACCCTTGACTTTTCTCTACCTCCTTGCTAACATCCCCATCATCCCCAGACACCCATACACACTCCCTCAACTTTCCCACAACATATGATTTATTGTCATTTATCCAAAGGAGACACACATACTTCACAATTTGAACGGCTCATCTGTTCACGCCGGTGGATGCAAAGAGAAAAGCCTCCTGTTAGCAAGAGTCTCACTTGGGATTTAACATTTAACTCCCACTAGGAAAAGCCCTGTTTCTCATTTCTCTCCAGCACTCCCTTTACACCTGCATTATCAAACATCCTATAGTTACGAGGAATTTTGTAGCCATGAAATCCAGGAGGAAATTCAAACAAGATGCACAAAAAATTCAGGAAAACTAAATCCAGAGATGTGTATCCTCACATTAAGAGCAACATGGACAGGCCAATACTTTTGCTTGTGATATTCAATCTCATTTAAACTACAAAGATGATTATATATTAGCATTAGGGCATGAGACTAACTTCATTGGTTGAGTGTCTGCAGGGGCTTGTGGACTGAGACTTCCACCAGACAGTGTAATTTCTTGGCACTCAAAGGCGTTTTTCATTTTGAACACAGAACCAGTCACAACTCACGTTCAGTTCCACCAACTGTGTTGACTGAACTTTTATGAGAGAAAAACAAGGGATTATGAGCATCAAAAATAAAGCATTAACTTCTAGGATGAGCACTCTAACTATATTCCGCATAAGGTTAATAGTTGTCTCTTTGCACCCTGTACTAAACAAATAATTTTATTTTCAGTTTTAAAGAAACTGTCTTGACACAGCCCACACCTTTGGGCTCTCACACTTGCAAAACACTCTGAACAACCTCAGCAATATATATTAAAATAGTCTCACGAATATCTCAAAATCATATCTCTGGTGTGCATTTAATGATATTTCCCTCTCTCTGTTATGTGTCACTTTGGTCTTATAACCTTATTTTAACCGTGAGATAGAAGGAGATCTCTTGTGTGTTTAGATGGAGCTCGAGGTGTTGGCTGAGTGTTTTTTTTTTAAGAAAACAGTGAGGAACTTGAACCCATTTGATTCTAAAAGCCAAACCTCTGACAGACACTAAAGTGAAACTCCAGAGGATGGCGTTCAAACCTTAAGGCTCAATAATTGAACAAGCAGCAACCACAGGAAGAAAAAAATGATTCTTCACCAATCACTGCAGAGCTCCTTGCAAATACATCCACCAGCTCTATCTGATTATGAAAATGGAAAGCATGTCAAAGCAGCATCAGGCAACTATGTTTGTACACTCAATGGCTTTGAGGCTTTGAAACATGGGACTTTAAATCTGTCAATCTGTAATATGAGCAATTTCATTATCATTGTTTACCTGATCTATTCTTCATACACTGCAAACCGAAACTCTGTAAGTCTCTCAGATGAAAAGGAGAAAACATTTTAATTGTATTATTTGTTTCTAACCATAGGAAACGACAGTTCCATTTTAGCCAATGAGGTCAGGTTTTGTTAGCCGTGACAGGATACTCTTCACTGATGCAAACCTTCTAAGAAATTTAGGTCAATATGATCAGAGACCATTCACAGAAAATTCTACTGCAGTTTTGAAGTCTCTTTTAGCAAACTGATGGTATCAATTGGATATCCCTAAATGAAATGCTTACTCCCTGCATACTCATATACACCCACACATACGGTACATGTTCATCAAATCTCCCCACAATAGAGGCATATCCTAAAGGCCCTACAGTCATTTCACCCTATTTTCATAACTCAGGGAAAATTGGAAGAGAAAGACATCTTGTTCTCTGGTAAAAAGCCTCTTTTTGTTTTTTACTTTAACCCTGCTCTCTTAACCGCTGTATCCTCATGCTGGGTGAATTTTGACTATAACTGATCCTGATGTGTGGCAAGTTAATCTGAATCCCTCTCCATACAAACTGCTCATAGAACAACATCTTGCATTGTCACACAGCATCAGGCCTTGGAGTGAGACCTACTTTGATGTGATGGCTGCTTCAGTCATGGATTTTAATCCAGTTTCCTATTTGACCCTTATTCTCAGCTGAGCTCTGCATGTCATTTTTATTCAATAGTTCAAGTCTGATCTCCGAAAAGAGATGTTTTATTGGGCTGGAACCTATTTGTCATTGAAGGATTGAATGTTATTTGCATGGGCTTAAAGGTACAGTGGTGATGAGGGGTTCTCCATTAGCGCAGTCAGAGCCACCGTGTGCTCCTGGTTTCCAAAGAGGCCTAGAACGTGGCATTACATCTCTGTTATCATGTGCTTTTTAAACACAGCCTCTGAAATCACTTAGGGAGCAGCTGCTTATTATTACACTAGAGTTTGTCTGGGTGATCTTATCTCATTCAAGAATCTTTTGTGGACTGCCTGGGTAAAGGAAAACAAGAGCTAGACAAGCAAGAGGCTTATACACACAGTCACTCGCTGGCTGAAACCTCAGTTTTAGTTTTCCTTAAGGGGCTCTGGAGGATGTGCAGGCATGTGACAGAGAATAGCGGGTGGAGAAATGGATTGCACTTTTTACACTGTGAGCTCACAAAGTGATGCAAAAAGATGAAACTCTCACAAACATTTACTTGAAATATATTCATCACAGATGTTTGTCAATATAAATTTATTCAAGTTTTACAAGATTCTTGGAAGTTGCATGAGGTTCAGTATGCAAGTGCATTAATCACTTTTTTTATTTCCCAAGGTGTGAACAGAATGTAATGTACCATAAAAAATGAGTCATTCCCCAACTTTCTTGGCTGGCTACTGTACATCCAAAATAACAGCCTGTAGACTGATGTCTTTGTAGAAGAAAAGGAGTCAAAAATGACAAGGAAGAAATGGAATAATGAACAATGAAGTGTAGCATTTAAAAGTTTTCAAATATGATTTGAAATTCAAATAAGTAATTATAATCAAAAATGCACATTGTCTTTTTAAAATGACTGTACATCAGAAAGAAACCAGTAAATGCTGTATTGTATATCAACAGTCAAAAAAAGACCATGACCATTTGATTAAGCCTTCAGCGCCCTAATTTGTGTGTACACATACATTCTGTAACCTAGTATTTGCTTTGACTTATTGAGGAACTGTGCCTCACATGATGAATTTTAAATTTAAGGCATATTTGAGGGGTTTTCTTTTGGCTAGAGAGAAAATAACACCCTATTTGAAGCCAAAAACAATGGGAACTATACTCTGAAACGCAATGTCACCGGAAGCCCATTTACAGCCACACTCAAACTGCTGTCAGAAGAGGCCCGAGACATAGGAGCCACAATGTTATTAGAAACTTTAACATTTACAAACATCTCTACCAACTTTTTTTGTACAATAAATTTCTGTTTGCCTGTGTATTGTATTTCCATGTCTCTGCTTTACTATGTCATTCAGCAGCTAACAGATGGACTGATAGCAATAAACTATATGGAGCAACTTCAGTGTTATGCACAGGGGCTATTATCATCCGCCCAGAAGAGGCCTCACACCAGTGACTGTGGGTGTCAACCCACTGCTCTGCAGGGAAGATTTGTAGCAACACTTACACAGTGCGCTGCTTTATGTACAGCCAAATCTATGTGAATGCGGTGCAGGCATGCTCTCTTTTCAGTCACATTTCATAATGGCTCGGTTTTAACATACATTCCCAAGCCAAAGCATATTCTGTCATTTTGTATCACAAGCAAGCTCCCTGGCTGAAAGAATTATGAGCTGAAAGGCGACTATCAGAGCTGTCTTTACTAGAGCAAAAGTGTTGAGAGGGTCAGCATGAGAGCATAGCTATGTTCAGAACTTCCTCCCTCAGGGCGCATTATGGACCCCCCACTGCTTGACACACATATACACACACTTCAGACTCCAATACAGCCTGCACCCCACTACTACATGCTTTAAAACACACAGAAACCCCAACTGTGTTCACTGCCAACCAGCCTGATGAAGGCTCGAGATTATTGCCAATATCCTGGAAGTGCAGTTTAAATATCACAACTCCCAGCCTAATGTGCCACTGGAGACTCTTCTGTCGGAGGTAATTTTTGTGTGTTGCCAACAGTGGTTTATTTTTTACAGCTTTTCTCACACTGAGGAAATCGGTTACCAAGTCATCCTGTTGTATTTATTGCTGCTTAGTCAAATGAAATTAGTGCTGGAAGTTAGGTAAATTGACTACACCTTCTCAAAGATTATTTTAGTTTTAAAGAAAATCATGGGAATATGTTGAGTTTGAGTTGGATGGGAGCCATCCATCATGGGCTTTGACCAAATGACCAGCGGGACTGTGTAAAGAAATTACCATTGGTTTTGTAACCTTTGGTTGGCAACAGTGGCAGCTCTCTCTCCTTCAGTGTTTCTCTTTCATTCAAGCTTTCTCGATGTCACTCTAATTCTGAGCTAGTGGGTATTTCCCTTGCACAGTCGAACCAACAAAAAGACCAGTTGCTTTTGGCCACTGAGCTTTGCCGATGGACATTTAATTATCACAGCTTTACTAACCGCACAGTCAGATTTGCCAATACAATGGACCCACCAAACCAAGCCTTGCTTCCTGAACATTACAAGTAGACACGCCATTGATTTTTAAAATTTTTTTCAAAACACTTTATAATTTTGCATAGTCTATTGTGTAGAATTACTGTCCGTGTTTGACCACTGCCCAAAGCAGGAGCTGTCTATACTTAAACAGGCTGAGCAGACACTGGAGCAGATCTCAGTATAGACAGAATTTCCATGGAGTGAAGATGCTGGGAGAATCACTCACAGCACTGTCATCCTTTATCTGTCTCTGTGAGATATTGACTGACAAGAACACCACCTCTGCTTCACCTATGTGCTTATGAGCACCCATGTGGAAAAAACAGCATGAAGAGAGTTGGGAAGAACATGGCAGCTGTGGCCTCTGCCATGAACTCCTGCCATCTGCAGCTCCACATGACATGGCTGGGTGGCAGTAAGAAAAGCTTCCATGTCAGCCAAACCTGGGGCCTAGAGAGTAGGTCAGAGCTGCTCAACTCGGCTTGGATGGCAAAAGATGGAAAAATAAGGCTTGTTTTCCCCCCACACACTGCCAGGCCTTTTACGACATGGACACTCCTGCTGTGCAACACTGAGGCTGGTTAATTTTCTGGAGGAGGCTGGAGCTCTCGTGGTGCGCTGATGAGTGATCTGACAACCCACCTCTAGCTCAGATAGCATAAAAGCTAGAAAGAAACCAAAATGATTTAGCACCCTTTCTTTACAAGGACATTATTCATGCAAATAAATGGAGTAATTACATGTGGCGCTGTCAGCCTGTGGAGAAACAAGGTTAGACAGAATCTGACATGAGGTTTTGAGCGTCCGTGATAAAATCGGTGGGTTCTGCATCCAGACCACAGTTGAGGGACCAGGCTTCTGCCAAGCATGCGCCATTAGATCACTCATGATGCTTGGTGACTCATCTCTCAACTTCAAATGCACTTGACATAGAAACCACATACAATTCAAAATAAAACATACAACAAAAAATTGTAACAGAGATAGGGGGAGCACTGGATATGGTACAGCACTGAGAACATTTTTTTAAATCATGTGCTCTCTTTTGAAATTCCTCTCAGAGCAGAAAGTGTCTCCTCCTTCACAGCCAGAACCAGGAGAGAGATAATGATGATAATACGTTTAAGTCCCGGGAACACCAGGCCTTCAGTGGGATCTGATGACCTCATTATTTCTCATTAGTCTCCCTGAGGCACCTAGATGAAGACTTTAAAGGTGGTCCAGAGGTTAATCCTACAGAGAGAATGAACCCACTCCCTCATTCTGAAGCTGCTGGACAAAATGCCTGACTGCCAACTTGGCTGACCAAGTGGCTAGTGGTCAGCGTGGGAGGTTCTCCAGTGACACAGATAGCCCACAGTGTCCCAGATAGCCTTTTTCCTGATAACTAGACAGATGGATAAATGTCTGTTGTAGTGCAGTGATCCTTTCATACCCATCCCACTCTCAGATGACCTTTGACCCCTAAGCTTTGCTTCCCTCCGTTTTAACTCCTATGGAGCCACATTGATGTGGCTTCCACCTCATCCATTTCATAGAGTGACGTTATTACTTATCTCCTATTTACAAAACATGATTTGTTGGCACTTATGCCACCGTGTCACTGCAGATATCTGAAACCAAAAGTGATCTTTTAATTTTAAAAAATAATCTTGCATCCAATGCTACCGCTGTAATATTTCTTGCACTTTGTTTCCCGTATTTACTGTCAGTACTCGAGGATTGCACAACAAACCAGTGCAACAAGTACTGCCAGATGTTCTTGTTCCCTGTCTTGGTCTTTTATTTTTTTGTTTGGGAGCTAAAAGTCTCACAGGTGATGACAGGCCTGGGAAAAGTGAAGGGTAAAACACAGTTTTGTGCTTTCCAATTAGCTTAGTGATTTATTAGCCTTGCTCCCTGTATGGAGCTCGACATACAGTATCAAACCCAAAGCGCACTCATTCAGTTTTATTCTGCAGACGAAAGGACACACCAAAACAAAATATATATTTACCTTCACCCCAACTCAATTCACGTCAAAGTCTTGCACCATAGTACTTTAAGATAAGATGAATAATATCAGTTTTAGAGTTAAGAACAGAAAATACATGAAATAACAGTAGAGACTATTAGTTGCATCGTTAGTGTGTCTAACGTTTTAAGAATGTGCAATACAGCGTCATTCCTGAGTGGGTCTATCTCTCGCCATATCTGATTGGTATGTGTGTTTGTGCATATATGTGCGTGTGTCCGCAGTTTGTTTGGACTGGAAAGCGTGAGACCAGAGTGAGTGGGCAGAGGCCATACTTTAGGGTTCAAAGTAAAGCGGGGAGGGACCCCCTCGTTTTGGAGGAATGTCGAGGAGGAGGCCTGATGGTTAGCTGGAGATGGTGTAATTAAGGGGTGTGATTGTGAGAACCTTCCCTTCCCTGGGCCCTGCAAGGGTCACAGATAAAAGAGCAGCCCTCAGACTCTGTCGTACTTATATGTGGAAAATCACAGTAACATACGTTTACCCCTGAGAAATGCACTAATGGGTGGTTGTGTCCCTATGCAAGACACAATCAGAGGACCAGATGACACCTTACCTGGGAGGCCCCCTATGAGCCAAGAGAGGTGGTGGCTGCAGGTTACAGATCTTGGTCCTTAACACTGGAAGCCTATTGGGCAACTGGGTCACACTGCTGCTCAGCAGTGTCATAAATTAGACAGCTCTGGGAGGCTCCTTCTAATCATGTGGGCCTGTGCATCGCCCCGTTGGTGTGGTTGGTGTAATTTGGCCCTGCCTGACGTGCTATTTGCAGAATAAGAGCTTGATGACACATTGCCGTGCCTTTCTTTGCAAGCGGCAGTGTGTGTTATGTGCAGCAGTAGGGTGTGGCGTGGGAGGATACAGTAAGTGTACCGTTGTGTTTACTGACTAAATGTATCATCATTTGTTTGGCAAGGTAATGCAAAATATTGTCACCCCTTACTGCCTGACCCTTTTTAACCTTGCTTCCTTCTCTTATTTTTCAGCCAAAACATTCAAAACAATGTACCTGGCCATTCTGATCATCAACTATCATTTACATGTTAATGAAAACCAATCTTCCCAATAATCTACAGTTATGAAAACAGGCACATATGTGATAAAATAGCATATTGAGTGCACAATCCAGAACCCCAACAAGATGTGTTCTCCATGTTGCAGTGCACCATTAGTTGAAAACATATGCCCCGGTGTGTTTGTATCCAGACTTTTGGATGTCCATGTAATCTGTTGAAAGAGATCATCTTGACAAAATTCCTCACTCATCTCATTTTCACTCTGAAAAATACTTGGAATATTGACACAAATTCAGTCAGGTAAAAACAAGTTTGCTGCAATACACTTGAGCCCCAGAAAGAACTGGGCATTGGCAGCTTTTTTCCCTTTTTGTGGGAGAGACAGTATAATCCTTTCAAGAACCCCCTTTCCACAAACCTCTTAGCTTTCGATCAACTCCAGATGAGAAGTTTGCTCACACCCTGATGACTCTTGTCTTTTTCTCTTTCTTCCTCCAGGGTGCAGGATAGAGAACTGTGAGTCCTGCTTCAGTAAAGACTTCTGCACCAAGTGCAAGTCTGGTTTTTACCTACACAAGGGGCGCTGTTTTGATAAGTGCCCGGAGGGCTTTGCCCCACTGGAAGACACCATGGAGTGTGGAGGTATGTGAAACTACAGAGATACTGTATATTTTAAAAATCTGTTTTGATGTCAGTAAACAAATATAGTTCTGCATATTTTTACCTCTACTATTCTATATTTTCCCAATTCACCAACCTTTTAGACCTAAGACAAGTAGTTTCAGTGGGACCACACACAAAGAGGTTACTGCATTCTACTAAAGCTCCTTCACCCTGTATTAAAGCTTGAACTGGATCGTTGAGTTGCCTCTAAATGGCACTCTGCTGTGGTTTCAACCTGCATCTCTGTCCATGTGTCTCTTTGCAGAGGGCTGTGAGGTGGGCCAGTGGAGCGAGTGGGGAGCCTGCACCAGAAGAAACAAAACCTGTGGCTATAAGTGGGGTCTGGAGACCCGAACACGGCACATTGTAAAGAAACCACCCAAGGACACAATACCCTGTCCCACCATTGCTGAGTCCAGGATGTGCAAAATGGCCATGAGGCACTGCAGAAGAGGTAAAGATGTTATAGAAGCATTTGTTAGTATCTGACAAAGATCTTCTGTCTCAACTCCATCCACATTCACTTTAAAGTTTACACTACCTCAGTGAATACTAAAGAAAACAACCCATTTATCCCACAGGAGAACTCTTTCCACCTGTCTCATGTAACCCTTGTACCTTGCACTCAGCTATTTTTTTTCTCCGCCTGTTTTTTGAGGTGCACAGTGGTGTTTCCGTGTATGAAATATCAGTATTTTTCCATTGCAGTCTTGTTTAAACCAGCTCTCTTTCTGAGGTATATTTTCCCTCCTCACTCCCATCTCTCCTCCTGTCCTCAGTGGAATTCTTCAAAGTACTTACTGCAGGTTTCCTCAATGGGCGTCTCTGTTTCCTCCCGTCAGTTTGAGAGATATTTGTGGTGCACACAGCGTGTATGTCAGGCCATTAAATGAGAAGTCAAATCTGGAATTTCTCTGTGTGTGAATACAGCTAAGGGTTTTTGTTTTTTTTAAAGTAAACCATTTTCCCCCGACTGTCCAAACACACCATTTGGGGTGAGAGACTTAGTTCACTTTGCTTCTAAAATAAATGTCTTTTCCCTTAATGTACTTTTACCTCTCTCATAAACTTTGGATTAGTATAGGCTGAGTGTAAATATTTAATTTGCCAAATAAGGAAGCAATTACATTGGCAGATATCATTCAGGCTGTCAAAAAAAGAAAACACTGTTTAACAGAAAGAGGAAAATATTCTAACCTCAAAGTTTTTTTTTTTTTTTCATTTTTGGCTGGAGTGGTGAACTGTAGGATCATTGAGTGAAGTAGTGAAAAAGTAAATAAACTTGAAATAAGCCTCTGATAGTTTCTCATATTTCAGCACTACCAAAGCAGTCGCTGATGCCTGGGTTGGAAACTGTGATCCCATGGCACATTTAGTTCCTCGATGCATGTCTTGTTTGTCTCTCCCCAACCCCCACGCAACTTTTTTATGACGTTTAATTTTATGACCTTCTTTAATTAAAATTTGGCATTGTTGCACATGGTTACTGTTGTCAGTTACCTCAAGCATGAAGTCACTGATGGAAAGTTGTTGTGAAGTCTGAATTGAGTGCATAATTTTTCTTCAGATCTTTAGAAACCAACAGCAGACTCCCCATGTCCATCTTGCTTAAAGCTACTGTTCCCTGGTGATGTGGTTATAGTAAACCTCTCAGTACAGTTCCTTATCCAGTGACTGAGTAAAGTCTGTGTAGAAGATCTACAGCCGCAGCTGTGTATAAAAGTGTCACTCTGTGTGCATCTGAGGACTCACTGGGCTCATGAAGTACTCTGGTGGCCTGTTTAATAAAGGTACATTTCAGGCTTAGGCATGTGTTGTTAATTCCCTACTATTTAACCGCTAGTGAAAAACCCATACTTGGCATCGACAGTGAAATGCAACACTCCTTAGTTCAAATAAATATAATGGACAATTCTAAGCCACTGAAGTTAAACAGGACGAAGACGCCAAAAAGGACAGGAAAGGGGAAATACTTTAGGTATCCAACACTGTCATATGGAAGCTCAAACAACTGACATTGTAAAATAATCACTTCCTTTTGACTGATAGTAAAGCATAGTTCAATAAGAGGCAAGGTCTGGAAGTGGGCTCAAGTTTGTGGAAAAGGATCAAGACATTCAATGAAGGACCACAATATGCCTAAGTTCATTATAAAATCACCATGTGACTGTTAATGAAATGAAATTTCAAGGATTTTGAAGCTATAGGCCCCAAGTGCTTTTAAAATTATGTGACAAAGTATGGTGAGTTTAATCTTCATACTGTACATAAACGGTGCAGACATTCAGATAGAATTATAAATGTAATGATTACTTGAAATTTAAGCCAGTCTGAAATGAACATTTTCATCAGCTCCTCTCACTGGACACCAGACACCAGTGTTTAGTGTAAGTGCAGGATTATTTAACTGCAGACCATAAAGATGCTGTGGATTACATGGAGACAGGAAATAAGAGAAAGCAGCATGTAGGTATATGCTATTTATGGCAATGCTTATCTGATCATGCTGGCTTGCATTTCTACATATCCACGTCATTGACAGATCCGTCTCCCAGCTTAGCTGAGAAACACAAGGACAACACAAATGATCTTCCTATGTCCCTCTGTGTCTGTGCCGATCTAATCCCCCAGTTAAACATACACAAGCAGAGAACGCAAAACCCAGATAATGTCAAGAGGCTAGTCTTTTTCACAGCAAACACTGAAAGTCGTGTAAACCATGTCTGATGTGTTCCGTACAAGTTGCTGATCAGTGTAAACACCGTATATCATTTGCGCTGCTGGGATTCATTTGCTGTTCTCCGTCTCTTTTTGCCAGCACAATGGTGTCTTGATACCACACTCTCTGACAAAAAAATTGAGAAGGACTGTGAGAAACATTATTTCCATTCACCAGTCAAGCAAATTTTATACCACTTTTGAAATGCTGCAATAATTCATTTGGAATTTGGTGTATTTCCAGTCACTAATTTGTGCTGAATATATTGTCTACTAAAAATACAAAGAAACGAAAAAAAAAAAAAGTTAAATCTGAAATAGTTTAATGTTGTAACTAAACTAGGCAGTCTCTACCCTGAACTACACTGTAGCATATTTGACCTCTAAAAGTTAAGATTCTTTGACAGATGACTTTATAACATTATCAGGCATGGTTCTGTGTGCTCTAACGTGGCTCACTCAAAGAGGTGAGCTTCATATACACCGTTCAACGCAGTCCAATCAGTGTTTTTCCTGCCTCAGTAGAGGTTTCACCATCCTAATATGTATGACGTCTTTAGCATGTTCATAGTGTTTTATTATCAATACTAATTCAAGTAAGCTTTGACAAATTTATCAACTATCTTATTGCCACCTTCCGGTTTCTTCTTCTTCTTCTTCTATACATAAATATACACATACCCAGATCCTTATACAGTGGTTCCTCGGACAAAGAGCTCTTCTGACAACGAGAAATTCGGATACCGAGGGAAAAAACTGCAAAAAATTTACCTCTGACAATGAGGTTTTAACCAGATAACAAGTAATCACTTCTGGGTCTTGGCGAAGCTAACATCTGTTAGCCAAGCTAACAGAGGCTAGCAGCAAACAGCCGTTAGCTTGTGTTATGGAGAGGCTACTGCTGTTTTGGATCAAAGAGAAGGAAATCACTGGTGATACTGTACCATCATT
>JAQQAE010007656.1:0-15716 GCA_029823295.1 Pseudamia nigra | reverse complement strand
TTTCTGTACCGTTTTCCCGAAGGAAGCGGTACAAACAGTCCATGTCCTGGGTGTGTGGGATCCGTCGCGATGCGGCTGGCCTTCTTCCGGACCCGGACAGCGTATATTGTGCCCAGATCCGGTAGTCGGCAGCCTACGATCCCCAAAAAAATTCATTATTATTATGTGCAAAAGAAGTTATGTTAATTATCTGACACGGAATGAATGAAATTAGTTCTAAAAGTGATTTAGAATGTATTCTTACCTTGACTTCGTAGTGTGTTCATGGACACTGCACATGTCCATAACTGTGAACAACCCCACCATGCCGCTGCCCGCGAGCCCACAGCGGACGCGCCGCCGACCGGGAGCCGAGACGAGGCTGCCCGTGGGCCTTGGCTTATGAGTTTGTAGTGTGTCCGTGGACACTGCACACGTCCATAACTGTAAACAACTCCAGACACAGTGCTGCCCAGCCCGGATACGCCAGCTCAATGGCCATGTTAACACCGGGCCGTGTCATGTCGACACAGCTAACAGCCGTTAGCAGCTTCTGTCTGTGTTAAGAGCCAGCAGCTCCGGTGTCTGGAGTTGTTTACAGTTATGGACGTGTGCAGTGTCCATGTACACACTACGAAGTCATAAGCCAAGGTAAGAATACATTCTGAATCATTTTAGAACTAATTTCATTCATTCCATTTCAGAATGAAGGAAAATAGCGCTAGCCGCTAGCGCTATTTTTGCTAGCTGCTAGCGCTCTGACTTCTGGGTCATTCTCGCCGCAACTCGGAAGTGATGCATACGTGACCCGCTAGCTTCCCTAGTGTTAGCGGTTAGCGTTAGCGGCTAGCACTCTGAGTGACGCAGGCGTGACGCAGGCGTGATGCAGAAGTGACGCTGGCGTGACCCGGGCGTCGTTGTCCGCATAATTCATCATTATGAGGTTCAATTTTTTTGCAGTTTTTTCCGTCGGTATCCGAATTTTACGTTGTCAGAAGCTGTCGTTGTCCAAGGTTCCACTGTATTTACATATATTAATATGGGGAAACCACGAAAAATTATCGCTGTATGACCGTCATGCCGGAATGGATTAATTTCATACAGTGAGGTACCTCTGCATTACTTCACACGGGCAGAAGCTGAAGGTTTTATGAAAGCAGAGCATGAAAATATATTTGTTATAAAGGTAATGAAAAAGTAATAAAGTGTAGTAGATTTCTGCCTGGGCGAGGCAATCAAAAATAACCATGTGTTACTGAGGCATGTCAACATAAATGAGAAGCAGTAACATGAGTTTGCTACCAGGAGTATTGAGCTGTCTTCACTGCAGAATCAGCTGAGCAATAGGAAAACTGTTAAACTCAAATAAGACATAAAGAGAATTTTGACCTCACCTCAGTCCCTCCCTGTTCACTCATGTTACATATTTAGGGTTATTTAGATGTTAGGGTATTTAGACATTTAGGCATTTAACACCAGCCAAATGTCATAACTGTCCTGTTTACACTAAACTCTCTGAATACTCCAACACCTTAATCCACACATTGCCAGTCTCTGAGAGACGGCTTCTACATGTGGGTTAAGGAGGTTGGTCCGCAGTGGGCTGGTCAGGAGAAATCAGCTCTGGCACAGCTACACAAACGGGTCTTTTACTGGGCAAATCAATCAGGCAACCCCGGGCTTGGGACACTGCCCAGAAAGCACAGTTTGGAGGGAGTCTCACCTTACCCCTGTGCACTGGCTGAAAGGAGCCAGTATTATCACAGTATAGCACGCCCCCCGTCACCTCTTTTTCTTTGCCTCTGCCTCCTCCCCCTTGCTCTTTCTGCTCCTGTCATCTCTATCCCGTTCTCCACATCTATAGCATCATCGTCCCTCCTTCCTCCTCCTGGCAATATTCTCCTCCTCCTCCTAGTCTCATGCTTTGCTTCGCCTACACACTCTCCAATTTAACAGATTGCCATCAGAAGCCTGTGATCTGAAGAGAAATGTCATATAGCCTCCTGCTGTTGGCTGTGCACCCCTCAAATCAATTGTGACAGTTTTCTAATACGTTGTTTACCTGCCTGAAGGCAGAGGCAGGCGTACTTTAACCATATTCAAATCTGCTAGATCTGGGGCGACCACAACTCCATGCAAAGCTTCTTTAGTCTTATACGCTATGTGGTTTATAATGTCTACTGTTATTCCAGTGGGGATTGGTTTGAGAATGAAGACCAGATGGAGAAAGTTATCATGGATGTTCAGATGTTTATTACAAGGAATAAACAGAGGCTTGCTCTAAAATATCGTCACAAACCTAAGTCACCGCAGCTGAATTCCACCTCTGATTGAAATGAAATGCTTCAATATGAGGCCATGTACAGAAAAGATGCAGAAAAAGATGATGAAGAGCATAAATATTTCGGCCATAGAACCTGTTTCCTTATTTTAAAAATTTTGATGCCGCCGACACAAGTGGTGCTATTGAATTTGTCCAGGAAGGATGTTGCTGTGATGTTGACTTGCTTATAATGTATCTACCTTTTATTATACAGTTCCCTTACTAATACATAATCCATCCATTTTCTACCCCTTACTCCTCGCACGGGTCAGGGGGGTGGGGGGATGCTGGAGCCAATCCCAGCTGACTTGAGCGAAGGCAGAGTACACCCTGGATGAGTCGCCAGTTCATCGCAGGGCCGACACATAGAGTACAGACAACCATTGACGCTCACATTTATGCCTATGACCAATTCACCTAACCCTCTAGTGCATGTTTTTGGTTGTAGGAGGAAGCTGGAGTACCTGGAGAGAACCCACGCGGACACAGGGAGAACAGAAAGGCCCCACCACCTGGTTGGGATTGAACCCAGGACCTTCTAGCTGTGAGGCACGAGTAAAACCCACCGCAGCACTGTGTCACCCTAATACATAATGCCTCAGTAAATATATAGTGCTTAACAAATTTATGAGCTCACTGCCCAATGTAAGGTTTACACAATAGGTGCTGAAAATGAACAGTATTGGTCATTTGTTATGTTTCTCAAGAAGTCAATCCACCAGTGTGCACAAGCTCTGTCATCAAAATTATCTTTTTTTATCTAGAAATACAATGAGAGTCACTATCCATGAGTTTTTACATTTAATATTTTACAAAAATGCAAAAAAAAATGAATAAAGTAAATGTTTAGTTTTTGATTCAAATGCCAACTTACACTTATTTTCTTGCATTCCTGAGCAAAAATGTTAGTTTTAGTGGTTGAAAGTTATGCTTGATCAATTTCTTTATTTATCTGACCTTTATTTAACCAGGCAAGTCATTACGAAGACACTCCTGCTCAAAATGCTAAAATGTCAACTCACTGAAATGGAACGAGCTCTTATTAAAGCAATTCATGATGCTGACAAATAAGACAGGTGATCTAATAAATTCATTAACCACTGGATGATAAATTATAATATACTGTTGGCTAATGCTGTAAATGAGGTACAGCAAATACAGCTGAAGTACAAAGAAATTCTCCATTATTGCCTGTCAACTTTAGTTAAATACAACAAAGTTACTTGAACTAATACTAGTGGAGGTGCTTCTAAGACAGCATGTAGTACCACATAAATCAATTCAATTCAATCTTTATTTGTATAGCGCCAATCATAGTCGCTGATTATCTCTAGGCGCTTCACAATTTGAGGCCATAGATCAGTATAAACAGATCACAGTTACTTAGCTGAGTTTTTCCTTGAAGTTCAGGTTTAGTTTCTTTGTATTAACCATCTTAAACTTGTAGTAATTGTCCAACAATAAATTGCAATTTACCATAAATTAACTTGGATAACAGTTAGGGTCTGTGTAACCATGTGTACGTCATATACTGTAGGTATTGTTGAAAGCATGTGTATAATAACATTACGGTACTGTGCTCTTCTCATGTTGCATGACTTTTATCACAAATAAAGAATAGTGCATATTTGAAAATGGAGCAAATTGTGCAAAACAAAATGCATCCATCAGCCTGAGGAATAGCACCAGTGGCCACACTGGCTGCCACAGGAACTTCCTCTTGTTATCTGTGCACGGGTCATCAGGTCAGAGAGATTAGATTGTCAGTAACATGGCAGAATTTGGCAAGTGACAGAAACAGGCTCCTTAAAACTGTCTACCACTTCAGCTCCATCTGCATCTGAAAATGCTTGTTTTGGACATACAATACATACTGTAGCCACGCTGATCAGTACACATTTACAAAATGATGGAATTCGATTGACGTTCTTTCTGTCTGTTTTAGAACACAAAGCAGTAACACAAGGAGCAGACTACATTACCCACTCTGTTGTAACAAACAATTGCTGCACTGATTTCACTGGGGTACATGGATGCATATTTAATATTTTTATTTGGCTACATCTGGCAGTTTTGAAAGTTACTACTGAGGTAGAGAAAGATATGTTTGTGTCAGCGATTTAAGAAAAACTAACGTGGCAAAAACTACTCTGACTGATTGTTTAACATGAGAAAAAAATTACTATGGGCAATTGGTAGAATTATTATTGTAAAAGCTCATTTTGTTCTGTTAAATATTTACGAAAATCTTTTTTTTTGCGTCACTGTGTATTAAAACGACAGGTGAAGAATTTTACTTCACGGCTGCTGGTGACCTGTCAGGTTTGCAGAAATCTCCAGAGCCTGGCAATTAGTTAATTGAAAAGTTATGTACTTGACATGAATAATTGAATACAGAGCCTCTGGAATAAGCACAGCGAACACAAACGAATCCTTAACAGCTACAGGAGTAGAGAAGGCAGGGTCTAATACTTTTACTAAATAATACTGTATCTTGTCTCAAGGTCATATTTATTTTGTGAAGTAAAAGTATTTCATGTGAAATGTTCTCATGCTGTGCATTTTCATCATAAGTTATTCTGCGGGATGAGGAGCTGAACATTTTCACCTTCACAAACCAAACAGATGTTAATGATGACTCTAGGAATTCTCTGTTTTCTAAGATAACCTAATTTGTTGTAAGTTGCAATAATGTGTTATTTTTCAAGCTTATCTCTTGATCGAAAGGCTGCAGCGATGTTGAATTTGTCACATTTTCATGTAAACGGAACCACACAGACTAAACAATGTGGACTTGTCAGAATCATTCACCAGCTTATAACACACATGGTTCACATTAAGACTCACAAATCAGACGGCTTTGACCGTTTCACTTCAGGCCTCTGCTACTGATGCAAGGACACTGAGCTGTATGTGATTCTTTTGGCATTTAAAGTACAAAAATCCTTTTGTTTTACTAGCAACATGCAACACAAAAATTATGCAACAGGACTAAATAAGGCAAAATGTGCATTTCCAGATTAATGAGTTCTATTTTTTTTTTTTACTCTATGAATATATAGACAACCAACTAAAATGCTTTGCCTAACACAATTTTTTTTTACTGCTGAAGAATTAATACATTATATCAAAACATTTTACTCTGTATTTTACCATTTACAAATTCAAGGTAAAAAAACAGTAACTCAACAAAATGCACAAAATATTTTATTTATCTATTTTTTATTTCACCTTTTTACAGGTTAGCCTTGTTGAGACCTGCAGTCTCATTTTTGAGAGAGGCTTGTTAAAATAATCAAAAAACAGAAGTGAAAAAAAAATAATTTTAAAAATTACCAAAACATGGAAAAAAATCAACAATCTGAACAAAATGATATAATAAATAACAAAGTAATTAACAAAATGAAGAAAAGCTAATGAAGAGCTAATGTCAGCTTGACTATGATTGGTTAAAACTTGATGTGGTTTAAAACTTACATTTAAAATGTAGTTTTCTGTGAGTCTGACTTGTAATGTCACACTTCAAATAAATACTTGTGTCTCCTGTTGTCCATCTTGTTGTGGGGATTTCTCAGGACTGGTACCGCTGAGAAACTTAAGATTCTCACAGCTTTATGTTTTCATTGCAGTGTTTATATAAACCTCAAGGCACAAAAAATATGGATTTTCACATTATGGGACCTTTAAGGGGCCTTCACCATAAGTTAGCTAGAATAGGCTCCAAGACGCTCCGTGTGAGGATTAAGGGGTAGAAAATGGATGGGTGGATGGATGGGACCTTTAAGGGTTATGGTTTCAGTTTGGTTTCGTAAATATGCACCATTTACATAGAAACTAATAGAGGGGAAAATGTTATTGGTTTAAAACTCCTGCTCACGCCCTTACACCCAATGTCCATCAGTCCCTCACACACTCACATCCACCAGCCCATTGTCCTGCTGAAGACCTCCAGGACTGATTCAGGGACGTGTTGGTTTACCACTGTAAAGGTTTCCTGGTTAGCCCCGGTGTTTAGCCGCGGTTATCTGAACAGGGCTAACATGACCTGCAGGGCTCCTTTACACCCCGCTTCAAATACTTCCGAGACTTCTCACTTGCCTGCATTTGGCAACAAACCAAAAAGCATCTGTCACTGTGACTTTGAGTGACCAACGTTCGCCCTAAGCTGATGAATAATATAGAGATGTGTGCTATTATTCATGGCACAATGCTGTTGAATTCTATTTGAGACTAATGATCTCTGAGAAGGTACAAAGTGGCTCTAAAAATGTATTTCTTCTACATGTACTTGTTATTATCACTATCTACCTTAGGGTTGATTTTTAATATACAGCATTCGATGTTATTATATGACGACCTGTGATTTCCCATAGAAAATTTAAGTTTGTTTCTACATCGTTTTTTTCTGCATCAAATGTTCTTAGTATTTATATTTTTTGTTTTTTAGACAGATTTTGTGCTCAATAACTAGAATTCAGAATTTCTTTATTACAGTCTTCACCAAACTTTTTGCTCAGTGCATATAAAAGAAATATGTTTTATCTGTTTTATTATTTAAGTGAAAAGAAGACATATTTCCGGTCTTGATTCACTGTTGTGAATGGCATTCATATGAACAATGTAATAAAGAAAACTGACAAGATAGCCACAAAATTAACAAATGATAAAGTATGAACAAAAATATGAAAGTTAAAATCAAGAAACCTAACATAAAAGAGCAAAAATTGACCAAAAAAGTAACAAAAAAATACAAAACAAAATAAACATGATACAAACACAAAGGGAACATAAAATAGAGTTATCAGATCAATGAACAAACATTCAACACAATAAACACAAATAAACCATAAAATCCACAAAATCAACAAAAATTATCATTAATTGATTAGATTCACAGAAAGCAAACAAATTCTAATAAACTCTACAATCCCATAAGGAAACTGATTCTAACTTTGGGAAACACTGCTTTACTAAACCCATAAAGAAAATATTTCATTTATTTTACCAGATTTTTACTTCACATTTGCACCAAAAACTTTCTCCTGCCTTCTCACAGGAGAGACTTTTTGATTGCATATTTCTTTTTGGACACTAAAATTAAATAACAGTACTTGAAAGAGGCCACTCTGACACTTCCAAATAGTTAAGAAAAACAATTTATGTTTTTTTTTATATATATATTTACATTTACACTTGGGGTCATTTTATTACGGAATTTTTGGTAATATATTTATAGTGTAATTAGATCTGCTTCAGTGCTATAAAATTGCCCTGTGGAACTTTACCAAATTCAGTTGTGAAATATCAAACAGGACTTCTCCGTCCAAGCGTTCTGTGTCTTTCAGCGGTCCTCCACACTGGTGACAGATGAACCAGCCCTGTGCCGGGTTCTCCCTACTCTGACGAAACTGATCACTTGCCATATGAGCATGAGCCAAACATTCGTCCTGCCGCCTCTGTGTTCGCTCGCATGGAGAAGTGCTGCTCTGGCCCGGTGCCCATTTAAAACTGGACGGCTCTGGAATTACAGCAGAGCAAGGAATCCATGACTGAGCTGTATTTACAGAGGACATTTAGATGTTGATAGTCTGTGCTTACAAGCGGATACATCATTTATATGAATTACTTGCTGATAGATAGTGTTTAATATTTATGAAGGGCTTTTAATTGAGCCCACTTTTCACTGGGCATTGGCAGGGGAGAGGAGGAACCTTCTGGTAGTGCCCAATGGTGTAAATGATCAACGCCAATCACACTGATGCTATTAAGTAACACATAAGTATAGTCATTTTTGCTGTTAAAATAGTGTACAACAATAAAAGCAACACGCTAGAAGCATGAATTTAATCTTAGCATGAAAGACTGGGAAATAACAGTATTTGGTCTTATCATGCACAATGCTCATAACAAGACCGCATGTTGACATCCTTCAATCAGTCAACAGAGTGTGGGATCTTATTTATTATTGTGTACTTGCTATGCAAAGCATAGAAGGAGCATATTATTATTCGGTGTGTTAATTATTGTGTACTTGCCACAGGGCTTTGAAATCTCTTGCAAATTATACATCAAAAACATGTCAAAATTCCGGGACAAGTGTGCTATTATTCATCTTTGTGCTTCAATAAAAGACAGCAAAGTAAATAACAAAATATTATGAAAATCTTCCCATTTATTTCCTATGGGAAGCAGTCAGAAAAGTCATAAAACAGACCCCAATTCAGAGTCACACGGCTTCATTATACTTTAACACAGGAACATGCTTGAAAGTTTAAAACAGTCACCAAACATTCTACTCTTTTGATGACAGTTGGCATTTTGATATCTGGTACAGTTTTTCCAAAACCACAGTTTAAGTTGTTGGTGATTTTCAGACTTTTTTGACAGTGCGATGGGAGTCAATGGGACGGAATGTTTGTGAGTTCGAGTGGGAGTCTAACGGACACCAGCCTTTAGGTCTTAAAATGCTTCCTTTCTCAGCATTTAATTGGCTCTGGTACAACTGTAAGTCATACTCACTTTAATGTATCTAGTCATATATTTATTTAGATTTAGAAATGCATACATAAACCTTAACACTCAAACTGCCAGGTGTTGTTATCAGTGTTGGGCACTTTACTTTTAAAAAGTGATTGATTAGTTATAGTTACTAGTTACTTCTCTCAAAGAGTAATGGAGTTAGTAACAGAGTTACAGCATCATAAAAGTAACTAATTACTAGGGAAAGTAATTATTGCATTACTATTGATAATGGCAGCATGTTCTCACCAACACGCCTGTCTATCAGTCCATTTAGTTCAGTCAGCTGTTCAGCTGGCATGTTGAGCTGAAATATAAAATATTTGTACATTCCAGGGATGTTCGAGAATTAAATTAGTTTACTAAAAGGGAATTCAGAATGCCTTTAAGAAACTCGTTTCACCAAGAAATGACTGAAGTGAGCATCAGTTTCACTGACTCAGCTGGACAGGTTCTGCATCTTCATCTTTGTGTACGTAGTATCTGGTGGGCAGGTTTTCATCAGCTACTGTACCATATTTTCCAAATTACAAGTTATGGTTTTTTTGCATAGTCTGGCTAGGGGAGCGACAAATACATCGGAGTGCCTTGTATATTATAATTTTGTGTATAGGGTGTTTGTCACACTGACAGCCGCTGCAGGGCGCTCTAGGCTTGTGTACCCTCATCTGCCGCAACTGTATTACTGACAATTTAAAATGTAGACATTACCAGTAGCCATCATACCTATATGTACCATCAGTTTAACACTGAACGGGCCCTCACTTACCCGGTGAGGCGGGGAGGTTAGCCGCAAGCTCTCGCTTCTGGCAGGCGGCCATGTGCTTGAAGCGTGTTCCCTGAACAAATGTGACCTGTTTTGCAGAGCGACTAATACACATTTTTTTCTTCTTCATTATGTATTTTTTTATTTATAATTCTTTCTTCATTATGTATTTTTTTCATACGACTAACATTCCAGAATGACATATCACCCAGAAAATACAATATCTACATTTACACTAGTTTTCCCCCATTATTCGGAATATGTCAATATCCTGAATTTGACAGGTGTTATGTAAACAATAATAGTTGGACATTTAATTATTTATATTTTACAAAGGAGCTTTTGTGAATAACATATATGGGATATGAAAGTATTTTTCTGGTTATTTGGATAACAAATTTATAAAATGTGTCTCGTTTGCAGGTTCAGATTATGCTAAACTAGAGACAAATATCCTCTCTGGTACAGATGAAGGCTCTGAGGAAAGTGCACAGCTCTGGTCAGAGGGAAAACACACCTACTTGAAAACACCATAACAGTCAGGATGTCAGCAGGGTTCAGATATGAACAAATATCCAGAACATGACTTTTTCAGGGTACAGTGGTCTGACCCACTGTGTGGAGAAAGGAATATTAGTGACAATTATCTTCATTGGCCATGTAAACAGAAAAATCAGAATGGTGTCTTTTTCTGAATACAGGAACTGGAATAATTGTAATAATAACCATAGTCATTGTCTAAGTGCAAAAGAACTTAAACATGCCTTATTGGGACAGAGGCGGTTGTGAATCAGTCAGTAAAAAGGGTTGTTTATGTCGAATTTTTTTTGTAAAGTTTTGTTTTTGTTGTATTGTTAATTTCTGGATACTTTTTTATTTGGGTTTGTTTATTTAAAGTCTCTATAGGTTTCTACCAAGCACACACCATTACGCTTATTTGCTATCTATTTTATGCTTAAAAACTAAAATAAAATGAGAACATGAAGTGCAACAGTCACTAACAAGCTTCTGTTTTCAGGAACACTTAAAGTGCTTAAATAAAAATGCCATATGTGATTGTCAGCCCTGGTGAATGAACTGTTATTTCATTGTGTACATGTTGTAGTCACATTTTAATCTCAGTGAGGCATCATGCAAATAAACAATAGAAAAAAAAAACTGTAAAGCTTTTGATGATGCTGGCCACCTGTGGAAAAATGTTTAAGGCATTAAACAATAACAAATATCTGGCAATTCAGTAAAATAATTGATCAGCACATACTGTCCCTTATATTTTATTATTAGAGGAATAAAAGAGGCTTATGTACATTTTATCTCTGTCTGACTGTTTGTAATTTGTAAACAAACGGCAAAGGTCAAGCTACTAAATACTTAGTCATTTAGTAGCTTAGTCATTTAGTAGCTTAGTCATTAGTCATGACTAAATACTTAGTCATTTAGTAGCTTAGTCATTTAGTAGCTTAGTCATTAGTCATGTGTCATTTGGTTTGTGCAGCTGCACAAACCAAATGACACACACTGTTATGTGAAATGTTTTAACTATTGACAAAAAGCTACCGATTTTAAGAAAATTGTCTGAAATGCAGCAAAGTGTCTCTGTCTGTTGTATGTCCATGGTCCTTCAGGTCTACTGTGACTGAAGGTGAATGTAACTGTTGAGCCCTGTGTTATCGCCTGACAAACTGACAATAGACGCCTTAGCGAAGCCATTTAGGGCAAGAATGTTATAACAACAAGCTTAAGTCCAGGTGACATGTGACACACTGAGTATGGAGGTTGTGGACAGCTTGAAATTGTAATTATTATATGTAAAGTCTGCACTGACTGACAGCTCCAACAAAGATGTGAAAGAGGAGTGGGATTTTCCTGAAGTGGGAGAAAGCCCAAGAAAGGCTGGTTTAAATGCTCTCAGCAGCGCTGATCGAACATCGCTCTGCTTCTGAAGATGACTGGAGAAATACTGTCACACTGGGAGGTCTGGGCTGCAGTCCCTTCAGGGTAGACATACCTGAGCCACTCAGACAAGGTGAGATGGATCCCCAAACTGGCTTCTGCTGGGCTCAGCAAGCTCGCCTCCTGAAAAAGACATGGCGACAGAGTAATGGGCCAATTACTGGTGATTTGTACTGCAGTGGGTGGTGAGGGAATGTCCTCCTGACCTGTCATTGCCAGACAAATTTGTGATATCACAATAATGCATTGTTATGGTGGACTTCAAGCATAATGTATTGAATTTCAGCTCTGCTGCTGAGGGCAGTTTTTTTCCTGTTTTATAGAAAAGCCTTTAAAATCTACAGGTTCTTCTTTTTTCTGTGCTCTAAAGAAAAATGCATTTCGAATTAAAAACATGTCGAATAGAAATAAGTTAATAAAACTGTATAATGAAAATCTGCATGTGTTGCCATTTTATCCAGCTTTTTTCCTGAACTTTTTCCCAGTGTAGTTGCTGGCATCGCTTCAAACAGTTTTGGACAGGGACTCCTTTTCCTTTCTCTCACACTATCAAGTTCAACTCTGTCACTTTCTTCTTTTTGTCACTGTTTTAACTTTTTTGGCTCAGTGAAAAATGAAAAGTATGCATTTCAGTTTTTCTTTAATCCACATGATAATGTTAGTCATGGAGTTTTTCACCCATATATTGTTGTTCTCCTTTTGGCTGCTCCCCTCAGGGGTCACCACAGTGAAATACCAATGATTTGCATGTTTGATCTGGCATAGGTTTTTACGTTGGATGCCCTTCCCGACACAACACTTGAAACAAGGGAAAGACTCTCGTCCCTGGGTGGGCTCGAACCACCAACCTTTTGGTTAACAGCCGAATGTGCTAACCAATTGTGCCACAGAGGGCGCTGTTTTATGCGGTGGAAAATTTTAATCTTAATCTAAGAGCAAAACAGACAAATGAAAACATCCAGTCTTATCAGCTGGTTAACGCTGATTCAAATTTCATGAAGCATATTTGACAAAAATCTTAAAAGTTGTTTCAGTTTTTTCTTTTTAAACTAGTTAATTGTGACACATTCATATAGCTGATGATCAAACTTTTGTAACTGAAGCTTAAGCAGCAGTGTCACCACAACTTATTAGTATTGCACGTGAAGGACAAAAAAAACAAAAAAAAAAAATTGAATAATTGTGCTATAGTCTTACTGAAAAGCATATGCACAGACATTACCACTACATTGAATTTTTGCTTGCTTGGTCTGGACCAGACTTTACATTTAGTTTAATTCTAATTAAAGTTACATTTATACAGCCTCCCCATACCATGGATTGACATGGCACTAATCCCCACCCCTCCCCCAAAACAAAAGATGACCCCAGTATGAATGAAATTGATCCATGGGTCAGATTATGCACCATATTAAAAACAAAAGAAGAATAACTAGTGGAGGACAGAAAATTGGGCTATGCATTAGTTCTGGCAGGAAGAATAATCAGAGCTGGTCTGAACCTCTTTGTCCAATCATTCACATCTTCACTCTGAATCATTGCACCAGTCAGCAACATATGCTTCCCTCCTCATCTATGTCTCTGAAAAAAATGATCTCCTTCATGTCCTCATGTTCCTCCTGAATTAAGTAAAAATAAATTACAATAATGATCATAAAATAAAATAATATTTCTCAATCTATACTTTGTTTACTCATGTAAACTTGTGATATCAGGCACTGTTAGGGCTTTTGTGATGTCAGGGAAAGTCTATGTCATGTGAAGATGTGCCCAAACATCAACTGAGCAGAGTCACCACCAAATACAAATGTGTGTCACTCCATGTAAATAATGTATTCAGACATACCTGTCAGGTTTTTGTTGTGTTTTATTTTGTGCACACACACCCATTCAGATTCATACATCCACACACTACATATGTCACTGATGAGATGACCTTCAAGTTTAATTATGTCTTGTCAAATAAATTTTGCTATTTTACTTTGAAGTCTGGTGTGGTCTCCCCATTTTCTCTTTCCTCTAAGCCATTTCTGTGACAAAATGGGGGCTTGTCCGGGATGAAAACTGAAAAAAAGAGGCAAAATACAAACATGCCAACCTCAGACACATGCTTGTCTATGAAGGGAAACACAACACAGATCATAACAGGATGTCCTACCATGTTTCAAAATTGCTGTGCAGACACAAAAGGAAGTGAAATGTATACAAAATGAATGCAATGTGTAAGCTTATTAATGTATCACCTCATCAATCACTGTATGCCACTGATAAATCAACACTCCTCACTGTCACTGTTCATCTATTGTATAGATTATTTCAACAGCAGCACAAGTCTAACAGCAGCTTGTCGTATCTCACGTCTTTGTGTCCGATTCCTGTTTGTGTGAGTGTCAGCGTTCACCATGAGCTGCTGCCAGTGCCCATGTCAAGTCCAGCTGCTGGGCTTTAATGACAGCCAGCTGTTTGATCGGCTGAACGCCTGTCACTGAATATGTGTGAGAAACCTGCCGTTTGTTCCCCAACTCATTCCACAATCCCTCCAGAACCACACTTTGCACAGTAGCCAGTAGATGTAAGCTATAGTCGAGGATAATATGAGAGCACTTGTGTCCAGAAATGCACAGAGGCAAGAGATGATTAATAACTATTTGAGGAGAGAAGAGGAGGCTGCCCTTCATTGTGCATTTATTCATGATTCAGCCCACTTGAGTCCCTTCATGTGCCTTTCCTTAAAATGCTACATTTTGCAGAGGCACACTTTTCATTTATGCTGTCTTGATGTCTTGATTCTGTGATGTCAGACAAGTACATCAAGCAATAACCTGCAGTCTCCAAGAGACCTAATGGTGTCTCTTTAGTGCCATTTGACAGCCCTGACCCTCCAGTCTTCAAAAGATACATTGATTTTTGTGAGAGGAGGTGGAAATGAGCCTTCCTTCCTTTTTCTTTGGTTTTGAGAGGACAGAAGAGTCATGGAGCACCACTGGCTGATGCACAAGAGCTGTGCTTTATGCTCAGGTGTCTCAGTGCAGCATTAAGTGTGACTGGGTTGCCCCACACACAATCAGGCCCTTACACCGAAGAGGTATTGGCATACAGGCCTCCATCCTGTGCTAAGCATGCCGCTAAGTAAGAGATACCCACACATGGTATTTATGGGAGGAAGTGCGGCTCTCTTATTTAGGGTTGAAAGTGGTGCAAATTTGCAATGAAAATGTTTGCAGACTCATTATAAATCCTGAAACGGGTTTTAGTTGCAGCAATGACAGATCAGACAGATTTATATTTGTGCACCTGGTTTTAATGTATATTAGTGTGAACTGGGAAACTGGAGGCTAATTATGTGATTACTTTATTAGAGATAATTGTCAAATCAAATCAGCACTTTTCCACATGTTGCTTCCCCACCTTTCATCTGCGAACAAGGATTCCTATTTGGGCTCTGACACTTAGACCTCGCCTGTTTAACATCCAGCATCTTTTCCTGTTTTTCTGACAAGCTGCCACTGATTTTTGCACAGCTTAAGCTCAAATAAATCACCCTCTCCTGTTAAAAAATAAAATATTCTGTTTAAAAGATTATTTATGTTGTAAATTAATTAGACATTGCACTTACAGTCCAAAGAGATTCATCAGCTTCTCTGGCTGCTGTAGAAACTTGGCTCCATCTCTGGGCAGATGCAACCAATGAAGGTAGATTGTGCATAAGTCAAAACAGACGGCTGATGTTTTTTGAGGATAACCTTTAGTCTATCAGCGCCAAAGCTGCCTGTATTTCTGTAATCTCAACACCAATAGTTGTAGAAATGGACATGCTCACTTCAGAGACACATTTCAAATTGTGCTTGAGGTTTGTGTACTATTTTACACCATTTAAAAAAGGACCAAAGGACCATTTTATTGGATTCATGTTTATATTATTGACTGAGGTTGAGAATGTTACCTGAAGCAGAAGTGTTTAGTGGTAGCTAGTGAGGCGGAGGGAAAACAAAATGTACCAATGAAACACCATCTAAAAACTCTTTTTAGAAATATTACATTAATAAAGTGGTACCTCGGACAACGAGTTCTTCTGACAACAACAAATTCATATACCGAAGAAAAAAACTGCAAAAAATTTACCTCTGACAACGAGAATTAATCAGTTAACAAATAGTCAGCTGTTAGCCAAGCTAA
>JAQQAE010007655.1:0-15717 GCA_029823295.1 Pseudamia nigra | reverse complement strand
GTTTTGGATTATGGTGATGTCATTTACATGAATGCCTACTCTCAAAGCCTTCATACTCTGGATACTGTGTATCAATGAGCATTGAGGTTCATTACAGGCCTCAAAGACCACACACATCATGTTGTGTTGTATTCACAGGTTGTATGGTCTGCTTTGTGCGCTCATAGAGAAAAACATTGGTATGTTTTTATTTACAAGTACTGTACCATATCTCCAAGTCGACATTTGTCAGAGGTGCACAGGCGATTATAATTTACGTTTCAAGGATTCTTTTTTTATTGTCTGTACCAAAAAGTTAGAACTAAACTGGGGAAAAAGGTCTTTAAATATGCTGCTCCCACTGACTGGAATCAATAACAGCATGATCTAAAACTGAAGGAGGTGGTCTCACTGGGAGCCTTCAAAAGATCTTAAATGACTTGGGGACAAAACAATCTGGCTGTAGATGTTTTATCTGATTCTATTTACTCAGTGAAGACTGTATTTATATCTCTCGGTATGATATCTGACTGTAAGTCTGTAATTCTGTAATTGTGCTGTATCTATGGGTGAAACCGTGTAAGCTGTTTTCTTTGTAAACTGTGAATTGCCGCCAAGGGTTTCATTAATCTCAATGAGCCTTTGCCTGGTTAAATAAAGCTTAAATTAAAAAAAAGTACTGCTACTTCCTAATTTTAATGACTCAAATAGAAGTACTGTAGAAGTACTCAAAAAATATGTACTTGAGTAAGAGTAAAACTCAAATATTGAGTAAGTTAATGATGCAGAATTTGTTACATCATGTTTTGTGTATTGGTTTTTGTTTTTTATTTTGTACAGTTTTATTTATTTTCTTCATTATTGTGCTTATTTTGTTGTGCATTTTGTTGACTTTTGCTTAGTTTTACTGGGTATTTTGATAACTTTCTTTAATTTACTTGCTTAGTTATAAACATTTTTTCTCATTTTGTTCTGCATTTGTTTTGTTCTTTTTTCCAGTTAGCTTAGTTCCACATTTTTAATTTACTTTATTGTTTCTTCATTTTTGTACTTTATGCATTTTGCTGTTTTTGGTTTATTTCTATGGATTATTTTGATCATATTTGCCAAATCATATTTGCCAATCTATTTGATAGTTTTTTTTCTCATTTTGTGTATATGTTAATTTTTTTTCAGTGTCGTTTGTTATATTGTACATTTATATACATTTAATTGATAATTTTGCTAATTTGTCCTTATGTTCCTGTTTTGTTGAACTTTTATACAGTAGGTTATTTTTGATAATTGTTGTTAATTTACCTAATTTTTTGTTAAGTTTTGCTCACTTTGTTGTGTGTTTTGTTCATTTTTAATTTGTTTTGATTATTTTGTTGTTTTTTGTTGAGTTTGTTTTATTGTGTTTCTTTTTTGCTAAACAAAAACTTGATTATGTTGTTAATTTTGCTTACTTTGTTGATTAGTTTATTATTTTCTGTTTAGTTGAATATGTTGTTAACTGTTCTCATTTGTTAAACAAGTACTCTCAGAAGTGCATCTTATGAAAAATAGTACTGAAGTATATGTAACTGACTAAATGTACTTGAGTGCTACCCACCTTTACTGATCTTTGACTTATTTGTTTGTCTTATTGACTCTATAACAACCATAATAATGACATAACAAGAACATGCTTCTATTAATAATAATAATAATAATAATAACAATAATAATAATAATAATAATAATAATAATAATAATAATAATAATAGTAGTACATTTGTTACTAGTGGGACAGTTTATATAGAGAAAAACACATAAATATAAAACGATAAAAAGTTACATAGAACAAATAGCAGTAGATACAAATTATTCATTACAATAACCTATAATAGCCTATAAAAACACAGAAATAGCATGTAGATATAAAAATATAAACGCGAACACTGAATGCAAAGAAATAGAATATATTTTGCATATTATGGTCATTAACGAGCTATTTTTTCTTCATCACGTCATACACAACGTGCTGTAGCTTTCTGTTTATTTACTGTGTGTCGCTCAACCAGTCTTGGTCGATTTTCGGCAGCAGCAGTATGCCATTTGCCAAGTGGTCTGTCAATCACTCCGATTCCCCGCCTGTAGTGCTAGCATCTGCTGAATCACCGACAGGCTGTAGTAGACTCTGGACATTTATACTCATCAAGTACGTGTGTCATTTAACTTTTTATCACATATTCAACGGTGCCGCATTAATCCCAGTCCAGCTTTGACTTGTACTGTAAATGGGCAAAAAAAGAAAAACAAGCAGGAAATGACGAGCCGAGAACAGGTGCATGCCATAGCTCTCGCAAACAGCTAGGTAAACGATGTTTATGTCGCGGTTTACTGCGTTTTGTAGACGTTTAAAAGTGAAACAATTAAAGATTTTGGCTTTATATGACGACAGTAGATAGCAGCATTTAAAATCTGAATCACTGGAGCTGATAAGGACGCTGTCACAAGGTATATGAATGTCTTTCATCTAATGTAAATGGAACCTTTCTCTGTAGACAAATTTTGCTAATTCAACTTAGCCACTGTTTAGTTTGTCATCTTAAACATTTTACACAGGTAGAAATGAAGAAGACTGATTATAATGAGACATTTCATAAGATACAGTTTAAGGCATTTCTGTATTCTTTTTAACTGCCACCTGCGCTGCCTTTCTACACTGCCTGGTCAAAAAAAGGTCACCACCTGGATTTAACTAAGCAAATAGGTACAGTACGAGCCTCCCATTGCATAATTTCTGCAAGGGTGATTATGTTTCAGCTGGCAACAAGTGGTGTAACTCTAACTGATGCAGTGAGTAGCTTCACATTTCTTAAACAACCATGTAAAAAACACATCCACTGATTGCTAAACTGTTTCAGAACAATCAATTCATTGGCATCAAGCAAAGAAAACATCTAAAGAGATTGCTGAAACTAGTAAAATTGGGTTAATCATTAAAAACTGGAAGGATAGTGGCAAACCATCATCTTCGAGGAAGAAATTTGCTTGGAAAAAATTCTTGAATCATCATGACTGGTAATCACTTAAATGTGTGGTGAAATCAAATTGTGAGCAATGGAAGAAGGTCATGTGGTCTGATGACACCAGATTTACCCTGTTCCAGAGTGATGGGCGCATCAGGGTAAGAAGAAATGAAGGCAAATGAAGTGATGCAGCCATCATGCCTAGTGCCTACTGTGCCATTCATCAGGCTGTAATTGTTAAAGAGTTGTTCGGGGAGCAGGAGACATCATTTTCACACATGGATTGGCCTCCACAGAGTTCAGGCCTTAACCCAATAAGAATCTTTGGGATGTACATGTACAGGAGAAGACTTTGTACAGTGGTCTGACTCTCCCCATAATCAATTCAGGATCTCGGCAAAAAATGAATGCAACTCTGGACGTAAATAAATGTTGAGACATTACAGAAGCTTATTGAATTGATGCCACAGCAAATGTGTGCTGTAATCAAAGCTAAAGACAGTCCAACAAAATATTAGTGTGTGACTTTTTTTGGCCAGGCAGTGTATTTTTTTTAATTTTTTGTAAACAGTGTGTCTGTTATGAGCACATGTATGAAAGAAAATAATGAATTTCTCCATATTCAACTCATTTCCACAGAATGGCCTCCTCATCCGTTGGAGATAATCAACTACAGAGAATAATCAGAGATCTGCATGGTAATAAGCTACACAGCAGAATATCCATCATCTCTGAATACAGCACATTTGTCATTTCTCTGTTTCAATATAGACTACTACTCAAATGTAAATGTTTGGGCCCAGCTTCTCCTCGAGTGTTCTTTCTTTACTTGTATTATTTTTAACTTTGCACGTTAAAACTGAAGATAACCAAATTCATAGAACAGTGTTAAAATTTTAGATTCTCCACTACAGCTTCAGTGACAGCTTTACACACTCATGCCATTCTCTCATCAGATTGACTCATCATTTCTTAGAGAAATGAACTGGACTATGTTTTGTCTTTACTGAGTGTTTCTTGCATAATATGGATTTGTACAGTAGTTGTTGTAGCATTAATAGGGCTCTCGACTCTGAACTCATCCTTTCTCTGCACAAACGAACTGATACTCTAAAGCACAGATTTCAAATTAACTCATGTCATGAAGTTGATAAGAGAATGTCATAAGTGTGCAAAGCTGTCATCCAAGACAAATGTGGTTACTTTGGACAACCAGGGATTAATGATAAAACACTTTTTTGTCCACTATGTAATTCCATACATGTTCTTTCACTGTTTGGATGTCTTCAGTGTTAATATATTAATAAAAACTCAAATAATAAAAAATAAAGAAAGCCCACTGAAGGTGAAGTTGTGTCCAACTCTCTGACTAGTGCATGAAATGTGGAAGATTTTATGTCTGAAACAGTCTTTAATAGGAGTCACACTAAACAATAAACATCAAGGAAAGGTAAATTGATAGTTTAAAGTGGTCTCTTGCAAAACATTTTTATTGGTCAAGGATCCTGGTTTATAACTTAAAACAAATCATAAAAATGACTGTGGAAGCATGTGCTGGTTCCACTATTCCTCTCCTTTTTGTGTTTGAACCCAAGAGCATAATGTATATTGTTAGGTGTGTTAAAATGTTTTTCCTGCCTTGTGTAGATGCTGTGTTGGAGCTGAGTAACGAACACAAAGAGTGTAGTGAACCGATCACAGATGACAGTGCCAACCTGCACAAGTTCTTCTATAAACTGGAATACCTGCTACAGGTGTTGTACCCATTCAAAAATATTAGGATTACTCTGGTACAAGTATAGAGTACAGTTTATAGTTTCACATCCGTTTGTACATAGAATAAACAGCAATCCTATAACTTGACCATGAATATGGAAAGTTTTAGCAAAGACATTCTTACCTCTGCCAAGGAGGTTATGTGTACATGCTGGTGTGTATGTTTGTTTGTATGTTGGACTGTTAGCAGGATTACGCAGAAACTACTGGACAGATTTTGACGAAATTTTCACCAGAGATAGCCGTTGGGCCAAGGATGAACCCATTAGATACTGGAGGTGATCCGGATCAAGATGTGGTTTTTGGATCAATTTATCACTTTCTTTAACATTGTGAGATGCAGCCATTTTTTCACATTTTTGCTAATATTATTACAGATTTTCATCCAGTATCCAATGGGTTCAACCTTGGCCCCAGGGCTACCTTTGGTGAAAATTTTGTCAAAATTTGTGTAGCAGTTTTTGCATAATTGTTTTAACAGTCAACCATACAAACAAACATACACACCAACATCAATACATAACCTCCTTGGCAGAGGTGAGAATGTCTTTGCTAAAACTTGCCATATCAGCATGAAACTATCTACATATACACAACTAACAATGCTCTACAAGAAACTGTTTGGGTGAAAAACAGCCTTGGCAGAGATATGCACTTTCTGAATGCCCTCTAGTTTATTTATTTATCTGTTTGTTTACAACATAAATTGAAAAGTTATGAATGGATTTGGATGAAATTTTCAGGATAGGTTGGACTTGGCACAATGGATTTGATTATGGGAGTGATCGGGATCATTGTCTGGATCCAGAATATTTTTAAAAGATTCTTCACCATTGTGAGATAGGGCCAAATTCAACATAACACCACAAATGACACCCAGAAAATGTAGCCAAAAATATAGGGTAACACTATAATAGATTCTGTCAAACCACAAAGTTTGATCCAGATATGGGCAGTATTCTGGGTATAGTCATCCAGAATGTTTATCCAGAGTCATCCAGAGTTGAGGAAAAATAGTTGCTGTAAGGTAGTAAATAAAGCTATAGACTTGCAACTGACACCTACCTGTAGTGGAAAATAGTAATCATTAATGTGTCCATGGATTTGATATATCTTCAACATTTACAGAACTAGATCCAGAAGAAAACCACCATTATTGAAATATTATTTTTTTGTTAATAACTATTTAACTAAAAGCAATATGTGTGTGATTCCAAATGCTAATGGTAGTTTTCAGGGTCAGAGAATACAATAATGAGGGTCAAATAAATTTAAGAATATTACTTTTGGGTGCAGTAACATTTTGGGGAAAATGAGCATACGTAGGTTCAAATGATAATGGTAGGTTGATAATGAAGAGAAACTGAGCAGGCTTGGCTGAGGTCTGTGCTCTGAGTGCTTCCTAGTTTATTATCCTTTTTTAGGGTTTTAGTGATTTTAATGCCACTGTACAACAGTACAAAGTTGTTTTTCGGGAACACGCACTCACATTCCACTCATATCTTCTAACCTCAACACTATTTTGCCAAGGCGTTGTCACTGCCTCTCATGCTCAGGGCCACCCAACACAACTGTCCTTTGTTAAAAGATACAAACTAGTCAGACAACCCAGAGAATTTTCTCCATACCACAGTGATGCCGAAATGCATTTTCATATCTAGAAATGAACGTCGGCATAGCAGTACACAAAGACTGTGAATAGAGATGGTAGAATGGAGGACTCTGTTGGCTCTTCACATTACACTGGGCTACTAAATCTTTTTCACTTTTTAAAGCTCAGATAATCAGGTCCTGAGTAGACATGTATGTAGAGCATATATAGGTATGACACTGATTGATCTCACGCGCATGGTTCATTTACACCTTCAAGGTTCTAAATGCTTTTTGCTGTCAAGCCCGTCTATGAGACAGGCAGTAGTGATTGTAGTAAAATGTAAATATTAAGCCATTAGTGTGTATTTTTTAACAGCTTGTACATTAACTATATGCAATATCATGTCACCACAGTATAAGAGCAGGCACACTGACAATTACACATGCAGTAGTATATAATTTTTTTAGTGAAGTAGAAACATGTTTGCTAGGATAATGTGTTTTAATGTAATAACAGTTACTGAGGAAACACTGCTGTGAAAAACATATCCCAGTCTTCTTTTCACGATTCATGTTGAATTTTCCTGATGAACATGTTTAAATCTGAGTGCATTTGAACTGTTTTATGGATTGTTCAGTATACAAGGCAAGGCATTTTTATCTATATAGCACATTTCATACACAGGAGTGACTGAATGTGCTTTACATATGAACAAAGATAAAAAAAAAAAAACAGTTGAATTTGGTGCATGAAAATAACATACAATTAAAAAGAAAATGAAAGCTGCAATTCAATCAGATAATATTGAGAGTAAAATATAAACAAAGTGCAGAAAAAATAGAGTGTAAGAAAACAAAAACTAGTGCAAGATAAAATAATAGTTTGCGATAAAATGATTACCAGAACAAAGAGTGCAGATAAAGGATTAAAATGTCAGTGGTTTAAGGAGCTCACACATAGACACAGAAAAAGAGGAAAGTTTTTCACCTGGATTTAAAAATATGAACACTTGGTGCTGAGCTCAGTTCTCTGGGTAGTTTGTTCCATTTGTGTGCAGTGTAACAGCTAAATGCTACTTCACCATGTTTGGTTTGAACTCAGGGTTCTACTATGTGACCTGAGTCTGTAGATTTCAGAGCTCTGCTGGGTTTATATTCCATTAACATGTCATTAATGTATTCTGAACTGAAACCATTCTGTGATTTATAGACCAAGCAGAGCTTTGTAATGTATTCAGTAGCTGACTGGCAGCCAGTATAAAGGCTGACCTGGAGTAACAACTGTGCAACATATTCTGTCCATTAAATCCAAGAGGATTTTAAATGGTTTGTCTGCTATAAGAAGAAGAATTTGTAACTCTACGCATAACAGAAACATTTCATTCTTCAGTTTATCCCAAACGCTCAAAATCAACATGGATAAAGATTTTCACAGTCACAGAAAGGCAATATAATGTAAAAGGTGTAAAAGGAACAAAAAACGATCAGGTGAATGAAATGGAATGAGAAGAACCACAATTGTTACTCCTATGCATGTATGTTCAATAAACAGCTATTCTGGAGCTGATTGTAGGAGACAAAATCACACGCTGTGAGCTTTATATAAATACTGAACTTATGGCTCCTGTTCTAGTTGCAGCCCATCATTCTATTATGATTATGTGGGATGTGATTGAAATTTAGAGCTGCAAATCAAAAAGGAAGAAAAAGTGAGCAAATGTCGAGGAGTGACATGGTGTGAGTGTGAAAGTAGCTGTGATTTTTACGATCCATTTCATCTGGTCTTGTGGCAGAACATATCCGGTAGATGTAACAATGCGGTGCTCCCTCCTGCTGTGTGAGAGGAATAGTCGAGGTGAGACACAGCTCACACAGCTTAAACAGTGGTTGCTCATTTTGTCATACTCTGTCAATCATGCAATTCTATACTTTAAAGGGGCCACAATAGTGTCTGAAGTCTTCTGTGTCTCCTTCATGTGTAGTTAATATACACCTTGTCATTATTGTGATAGGCATACTACCAGTCAAATGTCTGAACACACCTTCTTCTTCAGGGGTTTTTCTTATTTGTTATTATTTTCAACATTGTACATACCCCAAGTGCACTCACCACAACCATTAAATGGTATGATAAAACTGACTCTCAGGAGGACCATTGCAGGAAAGGAAGACCAAGAACTGCCTCTACTGCAGAGGAATACATTTGTGAGAATTACCAGCCTCAGAAACCACCAATTGACCGCACCTCTGATAGTGGTTGATGGTTTAGCAACTGCACTTGAGGACACAGACATGTTTGGAGTGACTTTCTACTTAACTGTATCTTTCTTGTAGAGGTCGACCAATTATCGGCCAGGCCGATTATCGGCGCCGATATTTGGAATTTTGACATATATCGGTATTGGTGTTTTTTAAATCTGAGGGGCCAATATCAAGAAATCAATTAAAAATTGGGTTATTTTGGCTCAGCTTCCCCTTCCCTCTCTCCTGCCGCTTCTGTCTCCAGCATTGTTCCGCCCACGGCGCCATCTGATTGTTTAAAACAAGCCACAGTACTGTATGTGTAAGCTGTGTGTGTGTCCTCACACACATACACACACACACACACACACGGTAGAGAGGTAGTGTTTTCTCGTGTGGACAAGCTCTGGAGAGTGCAAACGTGCCGAAGGTAAACGCAGAAAACTCTCCTGAAATTGTAATAAACATCCTAGTGCTCTATGTCTACTAACGTTATAGTGGGCAGCAGAATAGAGCGGAGTAAACATTAGCTGCTGCTAACGTACCTCCCGACATGTCTGTGAATTACTTGAAAGAAGGTGCTGATGATATCGACAGTCAAACAGTTTGTGATAGTGAAAGCATGTATGTATGGTTGAGAGAGAACACGTAAACTCAATTCACTCGTTTTTTTGTAGGGAAACATGCTAAGGTGGAGGCTGATTAGTTTATAAAATAAAGTTAGTTGTCCGGTCTGGCTGTAGAGACTCAGTAGACTATGTATTAGCAATGGTTTGAATGTATGTAATGTGGAGAATAGTGTCTGTTTGCGTGAAAGTCGCATGACAAACTCTACAGCTCACGACTACGACAATAACTTGTGAGTCTAGGATCCATGTGCTTCTGAAGCTATTTATTTTCTATTTGTTTGGTTAAATAAAGATGCTTTAGGCATTTAAACCAAGTTAAGTGTTTGTATTATTCAACATTTTCACGCCATTTTTTTACACTTTTACTGCAAATGAATATCGGCTCCAAATATCAGTTATCGGCCTCCTTAACTACTAATAATCGATATCGGCCCTGAAAAACCCATATCGGTCGATCACTACCGTAGTTTCTTACCATATTATGGATTTGCACAGTAGCTGTAGTAGCACTGACAGGACTATTGACCCTGTACTGACTCTTCCTCTGCACATAACAACTGATGTTCTAAAGGACATTATGAAAGCAACTCACCTGTTCTCGGTGACTATCTTGTGACTCTGGTGACAGAATGCACAGCTGTCATCAAAGTGGCTACAATTTGGCTACTTTGGAAAATTGAAAATCCATCACATTTTGTTTACTACTTAATTTCATACATGTTCCTTCACAATTTGGAGTATTAATGTACAATGTTGAAAATGTTAAAAAAAAAGAGAAAAACACTGTGGATGTGTCCAAACTTTTGACTGGTAATGTATTTATTTTGTGTTGTGAGATTTAATCATGATTTATGGGGAAGAATATTATTTAGCCTCTGAAATATATCTGTAATAAATCACAAACCAAATAGAAAATATCTTTCATTTTTTGTATTTTTCACATTTGAATGTATTTTTTTGTATTTTTTGTGGTTTCTGTCATTTTGCGTGTTTTACATGATTATACTGTAATCTTTGTACATCTTTTATGTCCTTTTCATGTGTTTTGTGTTTTACATAATTTCTGTCTTTTTTGTGCCGTTTGCCTTGTTTTCATCTACTAGCATTTTTTTTATATGTTTTACTTAAGGCATAATTTATTGATGATTAATCATTTGCACAATTGTTTCCCCCTTCAACTTTCACTGCAGAATAAAATAAAAATAAGTCAGGTTTTAAAGTTGAATTAAATTATGATTTGACATGTACAGTATAGTGATAATCATTGAGACTGGCTGATGTGAAATTTATTTTTAAATGTAGTCTACATTTAAATTTTTGTGTAATTTTTGCTGGTCGTACCACCAGTTGTGAGAAAATATGTGAAGTGTTGGAATATAATTAACTAGTTAATAATAATAATAATAATAATAATAATAATAATAATAATAATAATAATAATAATAATAATAAGAAGAAGAAGAAGAAGTTTGGTAGTTATTGACAGCTCACTTGAAAACACATTTTTGAATTTTGATTTATTGCAACATATTATTTCCCAAGAGATAACTCTAGTACTGTACCGGTATAGCAATTCTGAAGTGGTTAAAAAAAACACAGGATTTTTTTTTTTTTTTTTTTTAGTTAGCGGTAGCATATGATTGGCTCCAACCCTCACCCTTCTCCAGCTCCACCCCACTGTGCAAATAGGGTCACATCTGGCTCCAAATAGCAAGATAACAATGGCTAAAATCCCACACTTGAGCCTTAAGAAGCTGTTTTATTGTTTCATCTTTTCTAGGTGGGCGGTGCTTACTCCTATGACTGCAGTTTTGGCTACATTCCTAACGTGGAGCTTATGAAGTTCATCTCTCTAGCCACATTTGGCTCATACTTGCCCAGCTGTCCTGAAGTGGACCTTGATAGCCAAGAGATGAACGCCTACCACAAGGCCTTTTTAACCTACTCCTTCCTCAAGACCCCCGAGTCCATGAACTCTGAGTACTTCTGCGGTGAGATGGCTTTCTGTTTTAAATCTGGTGTCAAGTTATTTGTATGTTCTGATTGACATATTGTTGTAGAATCTGTCCTGCTGAATTATTGGGTTGTTTAATTTATTATGTGACGGGATTTGGAAATAATTTTTTGGTAGTCAATATGTCTTCAGTTATAACTAATACAGTTCTGAAAGAGAAACTCACCATCAGTAGAGTGCACTTATTGGTGTTACCTGGAAATTATCACGGTTTAGTAACTTAGCATACTTTTTTAATAAACACCGTTTTATATTGGTTTACATATTCTTTGCTGTCTTGTTGATAAACAAATTGATCGCATATATTTCTTTCTAAATGATTAGGTTTTGTTACGTAGTGTCACAGATAATGACAAACACATACTTCACTGTGTTGTAGTTTCCCAGCACAAGCTGTTCAATGAGCACCTGGTCTCAGCCAGTGGGAACCCAGCCCTCGTAATGCGGAGGAAGAAGCACACAGAGAAGGAAGTCCACGCCCATTTGATCAGCGTGGTGTCAGTGCGACTGAGAGAGGGCTACACCATTCGAGAAATCAGCCTCACTAAAGGTAGATCTCTACCTGTCGAACATAAACACAGGTATCCTGAAGCAAACTCAGACAGGACAAATGCATCCTAGGCAGCTAAACACTTCCACATCCTTGCAGATTTATACTAGAACACAAAAGATTTAAATTAAGTTAGTTTTCAACTAATTGGCAAGGGATAATAGCTTAGATTGGGAAATAGCTTGAAGTCGACAGTAACACACATTCTCTGCCTCCTTTGTTTTAAATGCTTACAAATATGTTCCCACAAATTGGCTGCAATTAGTATGTTCATAATCATCACTGAAATAGTTGCCACTGTGCTGGAAAATCTAGCACAAAACCTTCTGGTCTGATATTTGATGAGGGACATATTTTTTGCACCCGATATCAGGTCTCACTGATCCTACCAAAGGTCTTTTCCCTCGTTTAAAATGAAGAATCTGCTTTGTTGTGAAGGTGGGACTCAGCTGGAGGTGAAGCTGGTGTTGCTATGGAAACACAACATGCATATCGAGTACCTAGCTACCGCCTCATGGCCATTAGACCTCACCAAGCGAACCACGCGGGTAGAGGTGACAATGGAGGGAAGCTACGACATCCTGCATGACATCAGCTGCACTCAGAGAAAGCCCATCACCAGCCCGTACCGTACCTCTGTCATCCGCCGCTTTTGGAACACCCTACAGAGGTGCAGCATCTGTCTGATTGAGAAAATGCATCCACAAATTGTTATATACTCTCTGTAAATTAAGTGTATTGATATTATTTCAGCGCCTGGTGTATTTTAACTGAACACACACCCTTTGTTTTTACAGCATCAATCAGACTGATCAGATGTTGGTGCACCTCCAGTCATTTAATTCAATTCCTGAGAACTACATGATTCCAGAGAGCACCAAAAATGGAGTTCCTCTGTTCTACATACCTCCTGGTTCTACTACTCCGGTACTGTGTTCTACTAGTCTAGTGCAGATCTTAAAAACTTATATTTAGTGAGTTGAAAATAAACTTGTAGCCCATAGCTACTTGTGCAAGAAAATATTCAAATTAGGAACCATTTGGTAGGGTGGCTGCTGTGATGTCAATGATTTTAATTTAAAGCGTCTTGTAAGTGCTTTCCAAATAAAGATGGATTGGATTGAACCATTGCCTGTAAAGATGCTGTCGAAAGGACAATGTAAAGTGAAAACATAAAGTTAACATGAAGTCACCCCTCCTTGAATCGCCACCTTGTCGTGGTGGAGGGGTTTGCGTGCCTAAGTGATCATAGGAGCTATGTTGTCAGTGGGCAATTCATCCCTGGTCAGGTCTCCCAAGGCAAATTGGTCCTAGGTGACAGGTCAGAATAAGACAGATTCAGAAGACCCTTATGATGAAGAATTTCCTGTGGGCCCACCACCTGCAGGAAGGGTCATAAGGGTCCGGTGCTGTGTGGTTTGGATGGCAACCGAAGACAGAGGCCTGGGTGATCCAATCCCCAGTTGCCAAAACTAGCTCTAATTGGGAGGAGGTCATGGGACAGACCCAGGACATGCTGTAGGGACTGTCTCTCTTGGCTGGCCTGGTAATGCATAGGAATCTCCCCAGAGGAGCTGGAAGAGCTGGCTGGGGAGAAGGACATCTTGGCATCTCTGCTTAGGTTGCTGTCCCTATGATCCTGACCCGGATAAGCGGAAGATGATGGATGGGATGAACATGAAGTGACTATGATGAAACATATTCCTAGTTTTTCATGACTAATCAAATGCAAAACATCACTCTTTACCTTTGGGAAATATCCTTGTACTTTGTCACATTGAACATAATGTTTTCCTGTTCGTGCAGGTTCTCTCTCAACAACACAGTGGATCCAAAGACTCCTCTCAGTCCCAGTTTGCTTCCTACTGGAAACCTATCCTTTCTATGGATGCCAATTTTTGGCAGAGATGGCTGCACATGCATCGCATTGCCATCATCCTTGAGCATGACATGTAAGACATTTTCAGTGTACTTGTTTCTCCTCTGTTGTCTAAAATAAAATAATTTAAAAGCTACCTGCAGTTTGCATTGATCACTTTGTCTTTGCAGGCCTGTTCCCAAACATCTGCACACAGCTGGAAACAATGGACGGTACAGCACCATCCAGTGTCGTATTTCACACTCTGCTCTCACATCTCTGCTGAGAGACTGGAGCAGCTTTGTGTTGGTGGAGGGCTACTCGTATGTTAAACTCATATATAGGTAGGACAACACATATGAGCTTGAAAATGTGGAGTTTTGACTTGCTCGTTGTATTTCCGTGTCTGTATTGTTTTATGTTCTGTATCTTATTTCTGTATTTGAAATTTGACTGAGTTTTGTGTCTACAGTTTCTCTGACCAGCCTCCCACCTCCTTCTACCTGGTGCGTTTGATCTCCAAGACACCGTGCATGGTGCTACGTTTGGGGTTCCCTATCGGCACACCAGCCCATGTTCGAAATAAGGTAATGGAAACCGGTCATTATGTGTAAGATATATAATATAAAATAATGGAATGGACACAAAGTGCCACTGCAACTTGAAAGTCATTCAAATAAGAATAAATCAGTGGTGTCCAAAACATAAATACAGTTTAAACAAATCTGTTGAGAATTACGTAAGTAACACTAATTTCAAATATGCCACATTTCACTGAAATCCAGTGAACCACATCTTGATGTTTATATGTTTTTTCAGATTGTGGATGAGCTGCGAGAACAGATCCTGAAACTCCGCTTCCCACATCGCGTTCAGAACAAAGAAGCCACTCCCAAGACAAAGAGGAAGGTTGTCGGTCATCCATCACCTTCCAAATCTCCCTCATTACCTACTCCCAAACCTGCTCTGTCAGACAGACCCTGTGTGGTGGTGCTCAATAAGCCTCTGGAGAAACTGCTCATCAGGTCAGTTTAATATCAGCAGCTTTTTAATTTTTAAATAACACAATGACTTTCAGTCACTGATAAAAAAGATTGCTGTTAGTCACAATGTTCTCTGGATGGTTTTTATGCTCATGTATAATACAGTAAATTCCCAAAATGCAGTTTGTGGGGGTTTTGGGAGACATCTGACATACACTGAACTGATGTTGTTGATGACTTGCAGGTATGAGAAGTTGCCGCTGGATTTCAGGACTCAGTTCATTTTCAACTTGGAGAACTTTCCGCATCCTTCCAGTAGCATTGTGCCCCTCAGCATGGCAGCCAATCGGACAGCTTCATCTACTCTGGCTTCTCTGTCTCGTTACTTCCTCCATCAGCGCTGGGTGTGGGCTGTGCAGAGCAGCCAGGGCCCCACGGTGGCCATGCAGGCTGTTGGCCACATTCTGTCCATTCTCTCAGAGTAAGTACAGTTATTTTAGGCATGTCTTTATACTAAAACACGAGTGAAACAAAAGTCATATTTCTAAGGTCTCATTTTTATTAGTACCGTAATTTCCGGGTGAAAAGTCGCTCCGGTATGTTAGTTGCATTGTTGACTCAATAACCAGACTTGGTTTTAGCGGAAACTTCATTTATTCCACGCATACCAGGAACACCGTCCTGTGTCCATTATTCTTAATAGCGCCAAAAAACTTTTACACCTCTCGCGATAAACACTGAACCTTGCGCGCATGCGCTGTGGGAAAAACATAACTTAACAATCTCCCCCTTTTTTAAAAGAAAGAAAAAAATAAAAATAAAACATTGAACATGCACATAAGTAAGCAAGTTATAATTATTGCTTACATCTGAACTTAAAGCATTGAAAAGTTCTTTCACAGTTCAAGTTTGCAAACTCCTTCGTTGAGAGCTCTCAGAAGACCAAGGGCAGATGCACCCTTTTTGGTTAAGCAGTTGGCAAGCTGCTCTTTGGTGGATGACCAGATAATCTTCTGAATAACTCCAGAGTGCATGAGTTCCTTCATACTGCTGATCTCGAGGCGCAGTCTTTTCTCCGTAACAGACTTTGTGGATTTG
>JAQQAE010007654.1:0-15718 GCA_029823295.1 Pseudamia nigra | reverse complement strand
ATGTATTCTTACCGTGGCTTATGACTTGGTAGTGTGTCCGTGGACACTGCACACGTCCATAACTGTAAACAACTCCACCACGACGCTGCCCGGGAGCAGCGGACACGCAGCGGCCAGCTGCCTGGGAGCAGCGGACACGCCACAGCCCAATGGCTTCAATGATGGCACGGTATCACCAGCAATTTCTTCTCTTTGATCCAAAGCAGCAGTAGCCTCTCCATAAGACAAGCTAACGGCTTTTAGCCGCTAGCCTGTGTTAGTTTGGCTAACAGCTGTTAGCTTCGCCAAGACCTGGAAGTGACTACTCCTTATCCGGTTTAATTATAACCCTTTGCCACCGAATGTGTCGCCGGCGACACACCCGCGCGCCACCCACACCGCGAGGCAAGGCACACGCCGCTGGCGGGCTACCACCTCCAGCGTCAAGCACCCGGCCGCCAGCGACCCGATCCAGGGACAGTGGCCAGCGGTGGAGTCCGACTGGGGTGGTACACACGCCAAACGGCAACGCAGGTGTCCCTAGGCGAGTTCATGGAGGACAGAATCTTCGCGCGGAGCAGAGGGGCAAAAACGTTCTTGATCTTGATTTTCAGTATGGATACAGACCATGATAGCCTGGCCTCCGCGGGAGGTTTCTGTCCTCCCTGAGGTCGCCCCAGGACACCCGCGCCACCATCCAACATGTGTCCCGCTCCAGTCAAACTCCACACTCAACACAGTCCCCAGAGCGGGTCGCCGGCAGCCGGGCGGCCAGGCGCCTGACGTCAGAAGCCTGAGCCCGCCAGCTGCACCACCCCCACCCCACCGAACGTTCGACACGCAGATGTGTCGGCGTCGACACGCTCGGTGGAAGAGGGTTAAATTTCGTTTGTCAGAGGTAAATTTTTTGCAGTTTTTTTCTTCGGTATCCGAATTTTTCGTTGTCAGAAGAGTTCGTCATCCGGGGTACCACTGTATTTGATGGACCATTTAACATCATGTCATGTTACTTGGTCAACTGTTTTCATTGGTCACATCAGTTTGTAGCTTTCAGAGCTTTCAGGAATTTTGTGAATGCATTGGGTTGATCACGTGATGTTTTGGGTCCGTAACAACATCATAGCAACATGACATCATAGTAGGGTCCATGACAACACCATAGCAACATAAGTGTATTTTGAGGGTTAGGGTATGAAAGGTCAAAGGTCGGCTCTGCCCTGTTTCCAACTTATAAAGTGGACAAATATACAGTAGATATACACACGCACACGTGTACATTTGGTACAAGGTAGTGGTGGAAAATGGTTAAATTATGTCCATTAGGTCAGTTTAGTGTAATATGTTCAGAATTATGCTTTAGTTATTATTTGAGCATGCATAAAAACAAAATTATGGATCAACCAAGTGATTTGTAGAGCATTTTTCTACACGAGCTGTGATTTTTATTGAAAGATTTAGTTTTTGATCCTTTTTAACATATTTTCTTCTTTTATTTATTTTATTTTTCTTCTTTTTGCATCTAACTTCATCCATTTGCTTAATTATTTTGTTAACATTTCTCTTTTTTGTTCCTATCTTTGCAACTTCTTTACTTTTTTGCTCATTTTGTTTGTTTTCCTTCTTATTTTGTTAATTTCTGCTCAATTTTCTTCTTTTCACATCTATCTTGGTTCATTTTTTTGATGGCTTGGTTGATTTTGCTTCTCACTTGGTTCATTTTGCTTCTGATTTTCTTCATTTTGCTTCCTGTTTTGTATCTATTACTTTTTACGTTGCTCCTCCGGACTTATTGCATTTTATTTTGCCTTTTGCCTTAATTTTGTAATCACTGTAAATGTAATTTCACCCCATTACTGCCACTTGCCCTTAAAGGGTTAATGTTGTTCCATGTATTTTTTTTCCTGGCACCTTAGAGGTTATTTAACAACTTAACTGTGTTTATTTGCTGCATTCCGACTCCATGGACCTTGTTTTATTACACAAATCTTCTAATTTCCTTTTTCACATTTCTTTCTCTTTGCTAAAACAATACAATAAACTGACCTCTGTGTTGACTTGCTCCAGTTCTTGTATGCTCTGTGCTGGTTTTCCTACTTCTCGAGGGACGTACTTCTCTAAATAGTCTGGCAGCTTGATGTCGTTAAAGGAGGGAAACAGAGGGCCTGAGTCACTGACCACAGCCTCTGCCGCTGGAGCTTCCTCTGTCTTGCCTGGAGGGAGGCTATGATTGGCCAGCGGAACTTTGAATGGAGGTGCAACCGTCGGACTGGATAGTGGCAACTGGGATGAGGGCGATGGGATTAACTTGGGGGCTTCTCCAGGGGACACATTTCCAGAGTTGGCACCCTCGGCCTGTGCTTGAACACCATTCCTCTTGCCTCTGCTGAAGGTGGAGGAGGTGAGGCTGCTAAGGACGCAGCTCCCCTCCAAGCGAGATTTCACCTTGATCTGTTCGTCTTTCTCCTCCTTGACTTCCTCGTCCTCGTTGACCTTTTCTCTGAGCCGAGAATGAGCGTCCAGACCCCCCAGCAACATGCTCCTATCTGCCAAACTAGCCCTAGCAGGCTTTATGCCCGGTTTAGCCTCTTTGCTTTGCAGGGCAGCTAAGAAGGTCGGGGTTGTGTCTATAGAGAACTGAGACTTCTTCCTCAAGCCGAATGTAAACTCCTCAGGGTCAAACGTCGCCTCCTTGATGGCGGGCATGACAAAGGGCGGCTGAGGTGGACGGTGGTGGTTGTGTTTACGTGGAGGCAGGGAGAACGGGGCACAAAGTTTCTTTATCCTCTCAACAAAATCATCATCATCCAGGTCTCCAGACGCATCCAGGAGGTTGCTTTCACTTCCTGAAGATGTCAGTTTGGTTTCGGAGAATCTAGGCTTCTGTTTGGGAAAGTCTACATCCAACCAGCTGGAGGGGGCATCCTGTTGCGCAGAGGAGTCATCTTTGCTCAGTCCTCGTGGCAAAGTGAACTTCCTGTGCAGCATGTCAGGGATCTGCTTATTAGCCTGTGGTAAAGTAGACGCTTTTGAAGTGTGACTCAGCTTGTTACTGGCTTTGTTTTTGATCACGTGTGGTTGTGGATGTGTGGCGGTGTCGCCATTAGCAACCAGATCATTCACTGACAAGTCTCTTTTTTCTACTGCCTTTACTGTAGAGCTGCGATGCGGGCTATCGGAAAGGCTCTGTGGTATTTTTTCTCCAGCCTTGTCTGAAGTAGCCCCACTAGAGCTCACTGTAGTGTTTGATTTCTCATCTTGTGAGTGGCTCGGAGATACTTTAATTGATCCTCCAGACGTTTTAACGTCTGTGAGCGCTGATTCGACCGACAAACCTTTAGTCCCATCACCCTGCTTTTCTCCATTAATACTCGAAGGCAATGTGACGGAAATGGAACCCGTGACTTTATGTGCTTTCATGTCAGGTCGTGCAGTTATTAACGCTGGAGTTTCATTACGGGCTTTTTCAGCCACTTCCTTGACTACTGTAGCTGATTTGGCAACGGGCTTTGTGCTGGAGAATTCACCATCATTAGGTCCATGTGGATGTGAGTCATCAGTGGAGTTCTCTGTTTTTTCCACAAACACAGATTTAGGCTCTGGTTCTGCTGCGCTCGCCACTACCTCCCTTTCTGTTCTGGGGTTTTTTGTCGACTCTGTCTGCAACTCAGGCACATTTATAGGCTTTTTCCCTCCCTTCGACAGCTCTTTATCACTGCTGGTCCCACACACAGCCTTGTCGTCTGTTGCAGATTTTTGGAGTTCTTTTGCTTTTTCTTTATCTTTGCTCACAGTCTGATTTGCATTTTCTGTTCCTGTGTTTGGTTTCTGATGTTTCTGTCCCACCTCTTTTGCTTGAGGTGTCATTCGGAGCTTTTTGTCTATTTTTAGGTGATCCACAGGTGGGTCCACTAAAGGAGGTTTCTCATTAAGTCGTTCAGCCACAGGAGGAGGAGGAGGAGGAGGAGGGGACGGGGTGGATGTTTCTTTGCTGTCCTTGGAGGCCTTCCCTTGTGTGAATGCCAGACTGTGTCTCTCTGCTTTTTTCTCCTTTTGGGGTGAAATAACAGAATCCTTGTCAATGGGCATCTTTGTTGTGCTGTCATAAGCAGCAGTATCAGGTTCATCCCTGCTGCCAGATGGTTTATGTAATCCCTCAAGTCTGCTGTTCGGTTTGTCAATATCCCTTTTAAAAGACACATATGATTCTTTCAACTGATTGTCTGATATCTCTGTTTCAATTTTAACTGTTTGTTTGGCATCAGTCAATGTCAGTTTATCTGATGTATCTCCTTGGGCCTTATCAGATAAGAACACTTCATCTGACAGTGATTTGGAGGCAGCATCCTCTCTCTCACTCACCTGATCGAGTTTGTTTTCGCTATTTGGGCTTTGAAGGCTGGTTGGTTCTTTACTTTTCCTTCTTTTAGAGCGACATTCTGTCTTGTTAGGCCCTTTGGTCTGTGGACTAATGTTTGCAGATGATTCGACAGCCGATTCAACAGGTTTTGCACTCTGATCCGCTTCTTTCTTGGTTAGTTTGGAGTCTGTGTTTTGTTCTTTAGGGGTGACATTCTTCAGCCCCACAGCACTGGGATCTACCCCCTCTGATTTGGTTATCTCTGGCATTGCTGTTATCTGTGTGCGCTCTTTAGCATGTTGTTTACCCTGACTGTCAAGTTCTGGTGACTTCAATGCCGCAACCGTCACAGAGGACGTGGATTTTTGAGGCATTCTTGTCATAACTGACTTCTGAGACAGTGCTCCTCTGTCTTCTGTAACACACGCCTCTGTAAAGTTCTTCGCGCGCTCCTTCACTGTCATGAATTTATCCCTGGCAGGTGAGGCGGAGCTCGATCTGGTCGCAGTGTAGCGTTCGGCTGACCTGGACCGCTGCTCTGACCAGACGCCGTCGGCTTTCAATCTGTCAATGTGTTTCCTCGTCGGAGATACATCAGCGCTCCTTGGGAATTGGACTGACTGCTTGGTCTCCCCCACTCTCTGGCCTTCAAAGAGGCTGATTTTATCTGCAATCCGTCTGACAGGTGGCTTTGTCCCCTCATCAGATTTCTTTGGATCTTGCGGCCTGCAGAACATGGAGTAACATTAAAAGCTGATCTGACGCTTCCTATAACTTTGTAATCTACGTTTGGTGTGTGTATACTGCTCTGACCTACATTTTAATCTGGGTTTAACTGTCGTGAATCATAAAGTCATGACTCACAGTACTGTTTTACCAGCGATATTCCACCCAGAGCAAGACCTCATTTCCCCCCACAATGCCATGTTAAAGAAGCTTGACAGCCACATAAGTACAGCATGCAGAAGGTAAACCAGGGTCAAGGACAGACATAACAGGCAGACTGTGGACTTCAGCTGAGAGGGCTGCAGAACCCCCCACCCCTACCTCCACATTTTCATCACTATGGTCTCTGTTACATAAAAAGGCATCATTTATAACCTTCGGATGCCATGCCTCCGTAGTGTTTTCCAGAATCCTCCTTTATCAGGCAACATGAGGGTTCATTTGTAGAAAACAAACCCTTTCATGCATGACTTATTAAAAAACTGGACCTTTCAGCCTTGTGATACTTCCAGACAATCTTTAGAATATTGTTATTTTAAGCAAGGTAGTAGTTGAAAATGGATAAATTATATATTATATCAGGGCATGTCATATTTTTGAAATGCAATGATATGAATCAACCACACAATTTGAAAGCTTTGTTCTATTTTTTAAAGCATTTTCTTGACTCTGTAGTTTATTTATGGCCATTTTTGCCTCTTATTTAGTTCATTTTCTTGAATATTTTGTCCATTTTTTTCTTCCTTTCTCCACAGTTTCTTGATTCTTTTGCTTATTTTGCTTGTTTTGCCTTTTTCTTCTGTTTGTTGTTGTTCAGTTTTTTCTTTTTTGCATCTAATTTGGTCCAGTTTGTTCATTTTGCCTCTTATTTTGCTCATTTTTCTTCTGATTATGTTCACTTTTTCTTCATTTTTTGATTGTTTTCTTCATTTCCATTCCATTTTTGGTCTCCTTCTCTTAATTTTCTTCAGTATTTTGTAACTTGCGCTTGTTATGCAGTTCCTTTTCCCTGATTATTTTGTTAATTTCAAGCGAAAACACTGCCTCGTTCACTGTCTGTGTCACTGCCTTGCTGCATTTTGCTTGTTGCCTTCATGTTTAAATTTCTATAAATTTAATGTCACCTTGTTCTTGTCAGTTTACCTTTGTAGAGCAGTGTCGTGGACATTATGCATGAAAGGGTTAAAATGTTAGAAGGCTGCAGTTCATGATGGTGGAGGGGCTTCACTGACAACATAAAACCTATCCTGTTTGTATACATACCCAGTAATCTTTATGTGTAATCTTACCTTGCATCTGTCTCTGCTTTAGGCTCATCATTAGCTTCATCCTTGGCGTTCTTTGACACTGGCTTCAAATCCTGTTTATGTCCACCTGAATGCTGCTCAGCTCTCAAAGCCACATTTTTTGTAAAAAGCTTCACCTCACTCTGAGACACCTTAATGCTCCTTCGTTTGGACTCTGGCGTTTCTGTCTTCCTTTCCACTTTGTAAAAGCTGTCATCGTCCTCCATTTCTGCTCTGCCGTCAGCTCCACATGCCAGAGAAGTGGAAGTGACTGGAACTGAGTCCTGGAATGTGTCCAAATACTTCACTGGGTCAGGACAGGGAGACTTTGCTTCTCCTCCTTCAGGTGAGGCATTAGAGGTGGGGTTCTGCTTGGAGGAGGAGGAGTCTACAGGTGACTTTATTGTGTGAGTTGTTGGACTTTTGCCCTGAGGACTGGTCACTGCTGCAGGGAATCCCTCTTGTGCAGGTTGAGCAATGGACGGTGTGTTTCCTTGGGGGCTGCTCCCTCCATCTCCCTGAGAGCTTTTCCTGCTTTTTCTTCTGGCTGTGTTTTTCCGCCCCATGTTGTCTGCTTCGGATTGTTCTCTATTTGAATCAGGCTCTACCTGCGAGCCTTTATGTGCTTTTAGTGGCACTCCCACTACAACACTGTAATGAAACTTTGATGAATCAGAAGTGGGTGATGCCTGTGGCTTGGGGAGGACCTGTAGGCTTTTCTTTGTTTTAGTGCAGATCACTTCCTGCCCTGCACAGGTGTTTTGGTTGGAGTGTGTCACACTGGTCTCTTCTAGGTACACATGGAGTGTCTTGCCTGTCTGAGCCCGAGGCTGGGTGTGGGCCTGGTCAGAGTCCTGCTGCACTACTTGCTCAGCAGAGGGAGAGCGATGTGTCAGATGACTGGCATTCTTGTCTGGGGCAGGATTCCCGCTCAACAAAGTACCGTTGCTACTCTCCTCCCTCTCCTTGCCCTGTTTAATTCTATCCTTCCTGTGCTCTGTAAACTCCTCCTCCTGTGAGCCTCCTTCTTCTGGCTCTCTGCTGCTCCCGTCTCTGTGGGCAGACTGCGTGGCGTCCTCCTGTTCAGAGGGGAAAATGTCCCTGGCGAGAAGTAGCGAAGTGGGATTCAAGCTCTGCTCCTTCTCCTCCTCCCACTGTTGTTTCTCAGATTCTTTGCTTTCTTCTTCTCCCTCTGTTTTATCAAGCTGATCACCAGTCTCAGTTGGACTCCTTGGACTTCTTGCCCTCCATGGAGAGAACCAGCTCCCGATTCGACCCAGCACCCCAGTGCTCGGCTGCTCCTCTTGGCTCTCAGACTAAAGCAAAAAAAATGACTTACTTAAATTACTAATATATGCAGAAAAGCTTGAAAAACATGCATATTCCACATAAATATGCACAGACATGAACTGAAAGGTTATGCATGTACTGCAAACATTATAAACTGTCTATGAACAATGGGAGGGAGTGCAGGTTTAAGACCGAGATATAAGTAGGGGTTGTTCATAGACGATCTTTTTAGTATGGCCATGCATCCCTCAGCACCACAAAGACATGCAGGAGTGCTTCTGACCGGTACGCTTACCGTAGAAAATACCATATCATTCAGACTCTTTACGTAGGTTGTGAACATGTTTTTGGTTTAGAACAAAAACTCCTACAGAGCCTAAAACAAAAAGAAAATCATTCCACCAGGTAGACAATGGTAGCTCAAAAAAGCAGAAAAGTATCTCAGTGAAAACATGTTCTGCCTTAGTAAAGTAAAAGTTCCAGAAACAACTCAATTTGGAGAAAATGTACAAACCAACTCACCCTCAGTTATAGAAGAAAGATTCTCGCCTCTTTTCAACACATGTCACTGTTTAAGAGACAGACTTTAGACTGAGATGCATACTCTAAGGGGTAAATACGCTGTTTAGTCCATGCTGCATCCAGTAAAGCATCCACAAATTCACAAGAGCTGGGCTTTGACTCATAGATATCACTGGTGACTAAGTTCTGCCCCTCCAGCGAAGCACATGCAGCCAAGTGATGCCTTCAAGTGCTCCTCGTAAACCTCTGCTCTGTGTCATTTATGCAGATCATGTATCGTTTCATTCTCACACGTGACCTTCAGTGGTGTAACATAACCAGAGGTGCGTAGACAAACAAAAGCAGTACTCAAGTAAGAGTACTGTTACTTTATAACTACGATGACTCAAGTAGAAGTAGAAGTAATCAGAAACATATGTATGTGAGTAAAAGTATAAGAGAATGCCATAAAAAACTACTAAGCACCAACTTACTTAATAACATAGAATATATTAAAGTGTTCAAACAGGTATTTACTTGATTATTTTTGATAATTTTGCTCCTTTTGTTGCAAAATGAACAAACTACCCAGGACAGTGCACAAAATGTAACCAAATAACCAGAAAAAAGGAGGAAAAGCAAACAAAATTGTCAAAAAGTGAACAAAAACAAAAACTATCAAGAAAACAGTCAAATAAAAAAAATGTGCAAAAAAGAAGCAAAATGAGCAAAAAAAAAACCAAATAATACAGAAAAATGAACAAAAATTAACTTAAAAAGAGGAAAAGCAAAAAATAGTCAAAAAAGTGCACAAAAATCAACAAAAATGATCAAGAAAATAATAAAATAAACAAAATGAGCCAAAAATACCAAATAATACAGAAAAATGAACAAAAATTAACTTAAAAAGAGGAAAAGCAAAAAATAGTCAAAAAGGTGAACAAAAATCAACAAAAGTGATCAAGGAAACAATAAAATAAATAAAATGAGCAAAAAACAAGGAAAATGAGTTAAAATATACCAAATCATAAAGAAAAATGGACAAAAATGAACATAAAATGTACACTACATGAAAATAAATGCAGTCGCACATTATACAAACGACCCCCCCCCAAACACACACACACACACACACACACCTGAAATCTACGTCTATGGGCAAACGGCCAAGTCATTTATGTCTCCATGTCAGAACTGTGACTTTTCACTGAATCGCGTACAAGAAGCTGGAAACTCCTACATTTTCTGCACGACCGCGAAGGCAGCAGAAGGCCATGTCCAAACAAAGTTTTCCAGGGGAAATGACGCAGTCACTGTGCGGCTTCTCAGAGCTTCTTCGTTTTTTGGGTCTGAATGTGCGCGTGCCTAACTTTCGTTTGGCGGCCAGTGAAAGTCAGTGTTTTCATGCTGTTCAGTCTTTAGGAACTTTAACCCTTCAACCTCCTGTTGCTGTTTGAATTTATGATTAAAACTAATGTTGTTTCGTTTTTGTGACACTCAGAAATTCCTTAAAACAATATGAACCACCTTGTTTATAGGTGTGGCTGTGGCGCAATTAACCGCCAGTTCCTCTTGGTATTAATCTGTGGTATTTAACGAACCTGTCACCTGTTATTACAAGCTCTAAATTTAATGCACCAACGTGTATTGATCAGTATGTTCTATAACAGTGGGTTAAAGCCTTCTGTGTAATCACATTTAAAAACTTTTGCAGTCTACTACTCATAAACACACAGGTTACTACAGATCAAAACCTGCAGTTACCCCGCACATCCAGCCTCCAAACGGACTCTATCGACAGAAAAGCCTGGAAGCAGCGGTGCATTTCTCTGCAAACGTGCCACCACAGATGGACACACATCTTACCATGATCACAGAGGTCTCCAGCCTTCGCCTCTGCCTCGGGAACAGCCAGCCGAATGCAAAAAGCTGCAAAAGCCTCCGCAAGAATGAGCTTTTCAGAGCCACGTCTGTGAATTAACCCGCACCTTCGCTCACACAGGGGCGTCTGGTCTGCACCAAACTAATTAATATTAAGCACCGACGACCGAACCAGGCTGAGTTGAGCACGGAGCCTTATGCATGTTCTTTTCCTACTTTTTTTATTCCCATGGTAATGAGGGGTGAGATATTCAGGTGGAATCTGCCCGGGCCAGGTAACACACCCCGGGGCTTTGCAGCAGTGACACAGCGCGCTGCTATGGCGGGTTATTGTGCAACCACAGGGTCAAAAGCGCACACACAACAGGGAAAACTGTAGGTTAGAGCTGAGGGGGGGCTGCAGAATTACCCCCCCCCCCCACATCACACACACACACACACACATTTACCTCTGTATAGGCTATTGTGTCTATTGCGTTGCTTAGGTTGTGCAGTTTTTAATTATGTCGTTCATTTTGTTGCACAGATTGTCCATTTTGTTTATTTTGTTGCTTATTTTGATCATTTCGTTACTTATATTATTAATTATTTTGTCAATTTTTGTTCATTTTCTGTCCATTTTGTTACTTATTTTAATCACTTTGTTGGTTATTTTGACAAGTTTGTTCATTTCATGTCAGTTTTGTTGCTTATTTACATCATTTTGTTGCTTAGTTGTTCCCTTTGTTACTTATTTTGTTCACTTTGGTCATTTTATGTTGACTTTATTGCTTATTTTGTTCATTTTGTTGCTTTTTTTGTCAGTTTTATATCCATTTTTTGCTTATTTTGTTCATTTTCATCATTTTGTTGCTTATCCTGTTAATTTTGTTACTTATTTTCTTAATTATTTTGTCTGTTGGGTTCATTTTGTTGCTCATGTTAAAAGCTTTGTTGCTTATTTTGTTCATTTTGTTGCTTATGTCGTAAGAGTATTTCAGAAAGTTAAAAAAAACTACACAAGTAGTGAGTAACTGGTTACTATAGAATTTATTACTGGACCATCTGTCTATACATAGATCAGCCATAACATTCTGACCACTAACAAATGAGGTAGTTATAATGTTGATTATATTGTTCCAGTTGCTTATGTCAGTGGGTGGATGTATTGGGCAGCAAGTGACTGTCTAATATATATGGTTTTCAACAGGTTTTTTTGGTCATTTTGTTTTCTTGTTAATTTTTGTTAATTCGCTTTATTAGATTCTGCATTTTTGCTCATTTTGTTGCTTATTTTGTATTTTTGTTCAACTTAGTCTTTTTTCATTTTTTGAAAAGATTTTTTTGTTCATTTTTTAAAATTTACTTGATTATTGGTATAATTTTGTTGTTGCTTATTTGTTGATGTTTTTGTTCCATTTCTTTATTATGCAAATTTTTGTTAATTTTCTTGTATTGTTTTCTACATTTTTGCTTATATCATTTTTTATTTTGTTCATTTTATAATTTACTTGCTTATTTTGCTCAGTTTTTTGCACCTTTATTAATTTTGTTCATTTTTTATTTGTTTTTTTACTTAGTTTATTAATTTTGTTTACCGTATTTTCTTTATTATTTGATTCATAAAATAAAAACATACATACATAAAAAGCCATCAGTTATAACCAGAGGTGTAGAATACACAGAAACAGTACTCAAGTAAAAGTAAACTTTTGTACAGTATATAAACAAAATTGCAGAAAATAGTCAAGAAAATGATCAAAAATTAGCACTATAATCGGGAAACTGTACCAAAAATTTTTTAAAAAGCATTAAAATGAGAAGAAAATACTGTATATAAGTAATCAAGTAAATAAGCAAAAATGACCAAACTGAGTAAAACATGAACAAATTAAGCACCAACATGTGAAAAAATCTGATAGAATCAAGAATGTTAAAAAAAATGAAATATACCTGGTGAACATTAACAAGTTACTCACTACTTTTGTGCTTTATTGTAAGATACTCTCTTAAGAAATGAGCAACCAAATGAACAGAATTAGCAACAAAATGGACATAAAATAAATAAAGTTGGCAAAATAAGCAACAAAGTGAACAAAATAAGCAACAAATGAACAAAATCGACAAAATAAGCAAAAAAAAATGAACAGAATAAGCAACAAAATGGGCACAAAATAAATTACATTGGCAAAGTAAGCAACAAAATGAGCACAAACGTACAAACATAACCCAAACAATTAACAAAATGGACCAAATAATAAAGGAAACAAACATTAGAAGTAAAAAGTAACAATACTTTTCCTTGAGTACTGTATTGTGTCTATGTACCAAGAGTATTTTGTATTGTGCTGACTGTGGTGTAAAAACGCGATCCAGTCACAAATGTGTGCAGACGTCCTCCCCCTGCGTCTCTGTTCACTCTCTGGCTTCTCCATGACTTATTCATGTGTTACAGAAACCTGTCTAACTCGAAACCCCATGAAACATTTACACAGCGCTCTCCATTTTTTTACAGGTAGAAAAACACAACAGGAAGCATGTGTCATTACAAACATAAGGAATCAAAGTTGATGCACTCAGTGAGGAGCAGAGGTGGGGAGTAAAATGTATTTTTATTCCTTTGCATGTACTCGGTGGGAAAAAATGACTTCTACACAGTTACATTTGGGCAGTGAGCATGAGGGAAAAAAGCTTGAAATGGATAAGAAAATCAATTAAGTAAAAAAAAATGACCAAGCAAATTAACAAGATGTTAAAATGATGCAACAAAGTGATCAGAATTTTACAAAAAACAATGTAGGAAATAAGCAAAATAAGCAAAAAAAACAAAAACAAAAACTGAACAAAATTAGCATTAAATGAACAAAACAGAACAACATAGTCAGTTAAATAATGAAGTATGAAGCATACAAAACAAGTAACAAAATCAGTAGAAATGAAGAAAATAATCAAATACACGAACAAAAATTATCAAAGTAATCATGAAGTTGACCAAAAAAATCAACAAAATGATCAAGTAAGTTAACAAAATAAGCAACCAAAGGTGAGCAAATTAAGCAAAAATACTGGTTAAAAAAATAATGATATAAGATTAAAAATGAACAAAATAATCAGCCTGTTTGAACAAAAATCCAAAAAAATTTAGCAAAATGATGAGGGGAATAAACAAAAATGGACAAAATAGTCAAGTAAATGATCAAATATAAAACACTTCACAAATGAACCAAGTGAGCAGCAAAACCAACAGAAATGAAGAAAATAATCTAATAAATTAATAGAAATGAATAGTATAATAGTATAATGAGCAAAAACTCAAACCCAGCAACAAAATGAGCAAAAATTAACAAATAACTGAATAAAAATGTATAAAATACACAATAAAATGAACAATAATGAACAACAGAGATGACAAAACTGAAAAAAATAAAAATAAGTGACAAAAATTGAATAAAAAACAAACAAGCAACAAAATGAGGAAAAATTATTAAGTAATTTAATAAAAATGAAATAAATAAGCAACAAAATGAGCAAAATAATCTAATAACTTAATAAAAAATGAACAAAAGAAATGACAAAACTGAAAAAAATCAACAAAATAGGCAATAAAATCAAGAAAGTTTAAAGAATATTAAAAAATTACAAAAATTGAATAAAAACAAAAGAAGCAACAAGATGAGCAAAATAATGAAGTAATGAACAAAAAAATGAACCGTATATTATGCTGTAATAAATTCCATGTCATGACGATACTCATTACTTGAGTACTTTTATATGGAGTTACTTTTTACTCTTATATACTTATGTTTATGAGTACTTCTACGTCCTCATAAGTAAGAGTATTTTGCTAGGTTTCTGTTTGTGTTTACTCTACCCACCTCTGATGAGGAACTAGTTCATGAAGTAGAAGGAGAAACGTTTTTTAAAACTAGACGGTCACTGTTGGGCTTTCCTCAGCGACTATTGTGTTAAATGACAATCTGTGGAGACCAAGCTTAAAGAGCAGCTGAAACATCATGCACAATTATCTGACATGTTTCCTCGAGGTAATAGTTCATCCAGGGACAAGCTTGTCGAGTGTGAGTGCAGCGGGTTCTCCGGCGTGTCATGTTCATCCAGCGACAGTCGCTGCTTCTGCTGTTGTTCCACTCAGCAGGCGTACACTGGAGGTGTGAGGACACAGCTGCTCATTCTCTGCGTCCGCCCAGTTTACTAACAAGCTAATGTAGAAAAGAGTCAAAATCACAGCTTTAGTCTGGTTTTAAATCACGCCATAGCAGTGAAATGGCACTTTTTAAGAGTTTTTTAATGATCTTCTTTACTCTTTTTTTTCACAAAATATGATGTTTAGTCTCATCGTTTTGCAGATGCCCTGCAAATTTATTTTCAGTTAAAACCAGGTAAAACTTCAAATAATGTCTTGTTGGATTGCCTTAAGGATATTAAACAGTGGATGTCAATAAACTTACTGAAGCTAAATGACAAAAAAAAAAAAACAATGAAATTGTCATTTTTGGCAATCCCACTGTCCTGGATGGTGTTGACAGTGCTCTGGGCCCCTTATCATCATAATGTCAAACACACGTTAAAAACCTTGGCATGTTCCTTGATGGTGCCACAGGCAGGTGAGTGCAGTAATCCAATCCAGCTTTTTCCATCTCAAACAGTTAGCTAAGGTAAAGCCATACCTTCCAGCTACCATCTTTGAACATGTTGTTCATCTCGTCATCACCTGCTGATTGGACTACCGCAACTCCCTGTATTACGGCCTAGTCTAGTCCTCCATACACTGCACACAGTTGGTCCAAAATGCAGCTGGTCATCTGCTGACAGGTACGAAGAGGCTGGAAAACATAACCCCAGTGTTGGCTTCTCTTCACTGGCTTCCTGTTACACACAGGATCCAGTTAAAAATGCTTGTTTTTGTTTTTAAATTGTGAAATGGTCTGGCTCCATCTTATCTTTCTGAACTATTGTCTGTTCATGCTCCAGCCAGAACCAAGAGGTCCAGCTCCCAGCTGATTCTATCCACTCCAAGGACAAAACTGAAAACTGGAGGTGACAGAGCCTTCTCTGTGGCAGGTCCCACACTCTGGAGCAGTCTGCCCCTAAGTATTAGATCTGCACAAACACTTCAAATCTTTACTTAAGATTGTTTTATTTATTGTGTCTTTTAGTCTTGTTCGAATTTGTTGTTACTATATTTATTGTCTTTTAAGTCTTGTTGTTGTGTTTACCCGGTTTATTATTGTTTTATCTACTGTTCACTTGCATTGTTTACCTGTAAAGAACTTTGGGCAGCATACAGCGCATCCTGAAAGTACAGTATTCACAGCGCTTCACTTTTTCGACAATTTTTTGTTACAGCCTTATTGCAAAATGGATTAAATTAATTTTTTTCCTCAAAATTCTACACACAACACCCCATAATGACAATGTGAAAAAGTGTTTTTTGAAATTGTTTCAGATTTATTAAAAATAAAAAACCTGAGAAATCACATGTACATAAGTATTAACAGCCTTTGCTCAATATTTTGTTGATGCACCTTTGGCAGCAATTACAGCCTCAAGTCATTTTAAAAGTGATGCCACAAGCTTGACACACCTATCTTTGGGCAGTTTGGTCCATTCCTCTTTGCAGAACTTCTCAAGCTCCATCAGGTTGGATGGGAAGCGTCGGTGCACAGACATTTTCAGATCTCTCCAGAGATGTTCAATTGGA
>JAQQAE010007653.1:0-15719 GCA_029823295.1 Pseudamia nigra | reverse complement strand
AAGGTAAGAATACATTCTAAATCATTTTAAGAACTAATTTCATTCATTCCGTTTCAGAATGAATGCTATTAGCGCTACCCGCTAGCGCTCTGACTTCCAGGTCATTCTCTTCGAGACCCAGAAGTGATGCATAGCGGCTAGCGTTAGCGGCTAACTTTAGCATTAGTGGCTAGCATTAGCATTAGTGGCTAGCGTTAGCATTAGCGGCTGGCGCTTTGAGTGACGCAGGCGTGACGCAGAAGTGACTCAGGCGTCGTTGTTCACATAATTCATCGCTGTTAGGTTCAATTTTAAAAATAATTTTAAATATTTTTTTCCGTCGTCCGAATTTTACATTGTTAGAAGCGGTCGTTATCCGAGGTTCCACTGTATAAGCATTCTGCAGCACTATATCTGGAATATTACCCATATCTGGATCAAACTTTGTGGATTGATAGAATCTATTATGGTGTTATCCTATATGTTTTGGCTAAATCTGTGGTTGTTATTTGTGGCTTTACATGGACTTATGTTGAATTTGGCCCTATCTCACAATAGTGAAGAGTCCTTTAATTCAATTCACTTTTATTTGTATAGAGCCAATCATAATTGATGATTATTTTATAGGCACTTCACAATTCAAGGCTGAGACCTCATGACTATACAGAGAGCAAACCAAACAGAACCACCAAGAGCAAGTCAAGGGTGACGTGGGGTGAGGAAAAACTTCCTTTAACGGATGAGAAAAACCTCCAGCAGAACCAGCGGCTCAGGGTAGGTGGCCATCTTCTGGATCCAGATGAAGATCCAGATCACCCCCAGAATCTAATCAGTTGGTCCTTGTGCCTGACCTATCCTGAAAATTTCATTGAAGTCTGTTCATAACTTTTCAAGTCATTTTGTGAATTAAAAAATCAGATAAACTAATGCTGACAAAATTATAATGTCCTTGGTGGAGGCAACATTACGATACTTAAACAACTTCATTTGTCTGTGTGCATCCACATTGCATTTCTTTAAGGTCCATCACTTTTTCAATTCTCAATTAAAGACATTATCTCAGGAAAAATCTGTAGAAAGGGAATAACATTTGGTACAGCCATTCATGATGGAGTCAGGATGAACTGAGAAGGTGTTGAAGGTCAACAGTCATAAAATCAGTAGTCTCTGACCTCATGATTCTTAGGATTCAATAGATTTACTGGAATGCTGTAAAATTCAGCATCAATTTTCAGTTGAAGTGGACTATAAGTATGCTTGGTGGCCAAAGGTCAAAGGTCTATAAATAAATAAACTACAAATGTACATTGATGCTGGTTGTGGAGTACTAAAATAAACATTTTGTATTTTGGACAATTTATTGATTTACCTCAGAGCTAGGAGGTTGGACCTGGGAGTGACAGAAGTTTAAGCTGATCACGTTTTGGCTACAAGGTTGGAAAAACATTAATGTGAACTTGAATGCAAGCTCATTCGGAGTATAGACAAGAGACACATGCACTCTATGTGATAATAACTGTATGTGGTATTTTACTTATACAAATAGCATAGAAACATGCAATGGAGAGAAAAATGAACATTACATTCTATGACTGATGGAATATGAAACAAATGCAACCAAAATTAACAGTATTGGATCGTAAAGTCGGGGTTAGTGGACTTGCTCTGACCGTCCAAGTTTCATTGAAAATTTCTGACTCGTAACTCTGAAATTCTGACGTCCAAGTACAACAAAACAAACAGGAAAAAAGATGGTCAGACAAATCAATAAGTCACCTTTATTCGAGTAAAGGATGTACAGTGTCTGCAGTATAAAGTGAAATAGTCTGCTGCTTGAACACATATAAAAAATAGTATTTTATATACATCAACTTTGGTTTTAGGATACAGCATCAATGCAGGCATTATATATAAGATGGATTATGTTAACCAGTAATAAAATTTTCATTCTCTGCAGCCCTTGACATAAACTACCGCCAGTACAATTTCAAAATAGAGCACACTGAATTAATGTACTGTATAAACTATGAATTTACGGTACTGTGCAAAAGTTTTAGGCACCTTGGGCTTGTTGCCTTGTCTTATCTTGTTATCAAGTTTATAATGACCATATACATGAATTATGCTAAAAACCATATTGGGGTAGTACTTCCAAACATCCACCTTTGATTTGCTGTTAGTGTAGGATTGTACAAAAGCATAAAAATTGTAAAAACACATAAATGACTTCAACAGTCAAACAGGCATATTTAGTGTGATATCCATTCTTGTGGCAAAACATTACCCAAACACTCTTCACGTGTGCTGAGTGAAACCTGGTTTAATTCACTTGATCTCATAGATTCTGTCCTAAATTGTTCCAAACATTTTAAGTGCAAAAGGAGGTAATCACTACATTGATACTTCATGGTAGAGAAAGTGAAATGCATGTTTATGGTCGTTATAATCAGCTAAAACAACAACCAAGGTGCCTAAATTTTGGCACAGTACTGTATATAGGGATACTATACATGGGATACTACGACATGCATTTTATGTCACATATGGCGCATTATGGGAAAATTTACAAACAGAGCAATCATGTCAGAATTGTCAGATAATCATAAATAAGCATCTATTTACATAATGACATACAGTATGTACAGTACCGGTACACTAAAGCAGAGGATGTGTGTACAGAAGAACATAAAATATCACCATTTGCAGCATCTTCAGTTGTCATGGTGATATAAAAATAGCATTGTTCTAATTGTGGCATTCCCTGCTTGCACCCGACCAATGCAGCTTGACCTCTTCTTCATATTAAATAATTAAACCAATTAACATGTGCATACTGTCAAACAGCCAAAGTGTTCTCCTGTCCAGTTGACGTGGTGATTTAACAAAAACATATTGCTGTTGTTTGTTTCAGAAGTTGCGGAGGATTATTTTTGGTTGGTGATGGGAAGGAGTGACTGAGCCTGGGCTAAAGTTCTTAATGGTCATTAGGCAGTCCGTGAGTTTTGGGGGGAAGATTCCGTTTGGTTTGTTCAGAGCTGCACCGCAGATGGACGTGCAAAACTCCCTTCTGCTGAATTCTTTGGACACAGACTTACCATTGGCCAGCACAGAAAGCAGCATGGTCTGCTGTGCATATATACATGTCAAGAGTGAGCAAGTGATGTGATAAATAAGATTTCGTTCTACACAGGAGGGCCAGACTTGATAGCAGTCATTATAAGATGTTTTCTGGCAATAAATCTCAAACAACTTCAGAAGGAAGCAGCTTTGTCACATTTGTTTGTTTGATGCAGCATCTGAGCAAATGTCATTCACTCATGGATGATTCTGCTGGGCCTCTAGGTGGATCCTTTTAATTAAATATCTGTTTTTCCCTCTTGAATTCCTCTATTAAATGAACCAGTGGGCTATCAACCCTCAGAGCAAAATATTGGTGTTATTTTACGAAATACTAATCCTTCTTAGTCATCTAGTTGTTGGCAGAGAATGTGCTTCAAAAATTCACAAATCTCACATGATAACTGATGAGCTACCTGTAAAGGCCCTTATTATCTCTGTGAATGGTGCTTTAATTTAACATTTGTAGCAGCAACATAGCACATTCCTGTACCTTGTGTGCATTTTCTCACAGCTTCAGTGCAATTTTATTTTAGTTGTGATCCTGGTTTGTTTGGATGAACCATAAATTATCATATCATTGCAGAGGCTTGTTTTCTGTGGGTTTATATGTGCTTGCAGGTGCATGTACTGTATGTTGCATGACTTTAGACATGTATGAGCACATTACGCTGCTTTCGCTTAGAGACAGTGTCAGGCAGATTTTTTCAATAATTTTTTTTATTTGTTTTTTATGCACTTCTGTTCTGTCGAGCTCTGATGTGCAGTTGTAATAAAATGAACCAGGATACTTACTACTTACTGCACAATGGAAGCCTTGATTAAAGACCAAACAAGCCTCCAAGGATACAAACCAGCCAATCTTGCTGTTCAACCACCAGGACGTTAGCACAGTGTTTACATTTTAATTAAAGGTCACAAATAAAATGATTTTGTGTGAGCGTAATGCCTCACAAAGGCAATTTTGGCCTTTTCTCTTTAAGTGGCTTCAGTAAACAGAGTGTAAACACAAAGAATATATGATAATACAAAAACAAAACACTGCAGCATGTGTATAAACATGAGACAAAGTGCTCATTTGGGCTTCGCCCAGTATCATATTTGAAAGACTCGAGACTAGAAATTGATATAAAACGACACTGGAAAGGGATACTATTTTGTCAGTTGTGTACAAGCAGTTTTAGTTATCGTATGATTTCTTACACATTGCCAAGCTCTTTCAACTTCTCTGTACTGAATCCACCACTTCAGATCTGCCCACATGTTTTTCAATACTGGATCAGCCCACAGACAAGTAGCTTCAGTCATGTGTCTCTGCCTAATATACAGTCTTGCGTGTGAGAATCCTATGTTTTCTCATAAATCTGTCAAAGTTTGAAAAAGCGCTTCCGCACAACACAGTAAAAATAACAGTGTGTACGCAAAGAAGTGTGTGTAAATAAAAAGACTTGAAATAGTGTCTACTTCAGCCATGATGGAAAACAAAGCCGAAAGTTGAGTCCAGACTCTGACATTTTATTCCACACACACTAGACAAACATGCACATTGTGCAGAGCCTGTAGGGTACTGCCTGTCATTTCCTATTTCCCATTCTCTGTCATATAGAATACTTTATCTGTGGAGAGCGTTTGATCTACTTAGACTCAGGGCTTGGACTTGCAACTCTGCATGCCTCCATCTGTTCCTACTGCCTCTTGGTTTCTGTCTGCACGAAGTCGTTCTGTCTTTACAGCCCTCTTTCTCTTCTCCAGTCTGTCACTGGTGAAGATTCAACCATAAGGGCTATACGCATCATCAGTTTTCCCTCTTTTTTTCTCCTCAGCAGCTCTTCAGCAGCTTTTTTTTCAGAGTTAATCTGCTCAATTTTCCCTCAAAGTGCTTGATTTCACTTCCCTACGTTCTTCCACCCACACCGGCCTTGGATTTCATATATTTAGAATATAACCCGCCTTTTTCCCCTGCACTGAGTTTTTTTGATAGTAACATTCCTGTTGCCATCAGAAGAGCAGCAGGAACTGAAGAGGTAGGTGTTGTCTAATCCCGCCGCCTATCAAGGTTGACTTGTGTGGGTTTGCTTAGTCTGCATTAATCCCCAGCGGGAGGAGTTTTATCCATTTACTTACAGCCTTGACAAAAGTGTTAGCTGACAAATATTGATTTGAACAATCCAATATCAGAATATACAATACAATAAAATACCCAAGTGTGACTTGAAAGACTTATAACTGCTTTCCAGGAAACAAACAGAATCCTCCCACAGTCAGAGGTCCTTCCTACCAAGATTTTAACTCGATAATTCAGAAGTTTATGTGATGCTCTTTCCTTCGCTTTTTTATGTCCACTAAGAATAGCACAAGTTACATACAGTATTGCAACTCCCAGGATGTTTATAAGTGGTGACAGGTTTGTGTGAGGGGGCGTTTTCAAATGACTCATTTGTCATTTTACTTCAAGGCTTCTTTTGGGCACCATCCAAGCATGAGGGACCAAGCCATGGTTTACAGAGTTGTTTATATGCATGTTTATACAGACAAATGTCCTTTCCTTGGTGATTTTATCCTTTAGAATGTTACATATTTACTGTTCTACACTGTCACACACCACTTACACCATTATTTTCTCTTTACCACTCACATTCACATAACCACCCATTTTCTCTTAAACATGAGGTTGATCATTTTAAAGCCCTTTGTTGCATATAGCATGCAGTGATCCACAGAATCTTGAGCTTCTTCGGCAGTGTGTCTTTATAGACACCCACAATAGGACCTGAGCAGAGCTAACAATGTGCAACAGCAGGTGGTGTGGTTAATAATCAGGTATGGTTGGTGCTTTCCCAGAAAACACCAGGGACAGAGGTGAGATGTGTACAGCAGCACATGAGATTCAACATACTGTACTTTCAAATCTATTTAGACTGTACTAGACAGCTTTGTGTAAAACAGCGCACAATTTAATTTTAGTTCATGAAGGAGCCTGCATTTACCTTTCAACTCTCACTCTTTTTCTGGGTGCTTAATGCTTACATCAGGGTACACTTTTTTTTCATTTCTCTGTTAATTTCCCATAGCCAGATCAGGTCACCTACAGTACTACCTTTATGTGGTTAAATTTCATCCAACCTCGCTGAAATGTAACTATAACGCACAAGTAGGTCACTCGTGACCTGGATGTAAAGAGGTTAATTGGAACATGCCATGAGCCTGTTTACTGTGGACCCTGTTAGCATGAATGAGCCAAAGTAAACATCAAACAACTTCAATGAATTCCTAAGACAGTCTGCTGAAGCTGTATATAAATGTACCAGTGAAATATATGCAGACTCAGTCACATAGTTCCAAACGGACAGATTTTTCAAGCATCAAGTTTTTTGTTCTCTTTACCCCTTGACCTAGCACATACACACACTTTCACTCTGTATCTCACGTCTAACCTGCAGTACAACCCCTCCCCCACACTGTAATAGATCAGCGCTCCCACACTGTAATACATCAGAGACGGAGGATACAGTATCCAAACTCCTGCACCACTTCAGAGACAAAATCCTACCTTTGTCACTGCAGCAAATCTGTGTCCAGTACAATAACAATCCATATTTAAAAAATTAATCCATCACTCACACACTGTATCTATGAACAATGCTATCTTGTTTTGTAAAGGCCACTCTGCCGAACTACTGACTCAATCAGTATTTGTGTGTTGGACACCTAATTGAATTGGCCAAGGGCACAGGCTTGTTTTCGACTACTTTCATTTTGACAGGCACAGGCCATTATTTGTCAGGCACGAGAAAACCACTGCTGGCGTTTTTTTTACAAACTCATTTGCTGTAATAAATAAATGACTGTAGAACCAAGGAGGAGGCACAATGCTCAGATTGTAATTGGAGATTGTTTCTGTGTAAGGTGAAGTGGTCAGACATGTTCTCTTCTCAAGATGACACGATAGTTGATTCATGTGGCCTTGATTGTTTTGTGAAGCAAATGTGTCTCAGTTTCACAGCATCCAGTGCCTCTGATCACTCCTCCGATCAGATGACTGTGGCAGAGCTCCGCATTCCCCCCGTTACAGTTTTCTTCCACCTACAGTCCACATACATCACGATGTGGGAAGACACCTGTGGCGGCTGGAGAGAGAACAATCTGCTCTTGCTGTTAGCGTCGTGTTAGTCATTAAACGCCTGCTCCACATGAGTTCCCCTCTCAGTTGGACGTGATGTGGCACAGATTGTAAAACTAGATTTGAAGTGAGGACTCGACTGAGAAAAGCAAAAATTGGTGTTAATGAGTTTTGACACTGCCATATAATGCTGCTCCAGATGAGCTGGGTTGAAGTTAAGTTATCAAAAAGACACAGGTGTGCCATTTTACAGTTAAAAGGGCATAATGCAATGAAAGTGGTTTATTTTATTTGTTCCTTGGGTGAGATATTGCACTGCAAGACAACTTGTTAGCTCCTTGGATTTGTGGTTCACCCTAGGAAATTATTTATCTTGTTTTAGGACGAAACAAATCCAGCTCCTAACAAACTTAAAAAGGCGTAACAGATGCAAAAAAAAATTCAAAATACAATTTAAAAGGCTCAAAAAGATGCAAGAGAATTTAAAAGATGCAAAAAAATACAATGTAAAAGATGCAAGAAGGGGAGAAATTATGTAAAAATGCAAATATATGACAACAGCATAAAAGAAGAAAAAAGATTTTAAAAGTCCTGAAAAGATCTTAAAAGATGCCAAATAAGACAATATGACCAAAAAATGGTTTAAAAAGATATAAAATTCACAAAAAGGTGAAAATGGTCCAAAATATGTACAAATACATGAAAGAAGAAAAGGCACAAAAGCAACCCAAACATAAAATGATGGAAATTAAGTAAAAGACACAAAAGGACACAAGAAAATTAAATCTCTCTAATGTTGTGCTTTTTAAATGAGACATATTGTCAAAAATAAGATTTCATATGTTTTTCTGTTGTTAAAACAGGTCTTGGGGCTCTTAAAATAATGTTTAGAGAATCAAAATTCTCACTCGAAAAACAAAAAAATCACAGATGCTTTAACTGAATGTGGATAAAGCCATTTGGATTTCTGGACTATTCGTGATGCCACAAATGTACAAAAACTGTCTTGAGTCAGTTGTTTCGGGCCACCAAAATCATTCTGACATCTAGGGATAGTGTTCCAGGGAGTGGACATGACGGAATCCATGGCAGAAAATAGTTGTGATCAGTAGCAGCTTTGATTTGCTTTTAGCCTGATGGTGCCCTGTTGTATCTTGAGTTGAAATGTAAAATCCACATTCTGGGGACATCTGAGATCTAAACTGACTTGTTGAAATTTCTCCTTTAAAAAAAATGTCAAATTGTTTTATGATTTAATGTTGCCATTACATCAAAATAAACCAAATGAACACATCTGAGTTCCAACTGAGTTCTGATCATCACTACATGTTTGGGGACAAATTGCAAATTAGCAAAGTATTTATATTTATGTATGTATAATTGCAATGAACGTATTCTGTTTAGGTTTGCATTGCCTGCTACTCAGGAGATGTTTGGAAGACAACGCTATATAAAATGCAATAACAAGATTTATCAAGTCAATCTTTATTTTCATGGTTATCATATAGGGGCCACCATTGTACATCTTGTGAAATAATACAGTATTCTAAGGTTAAAAAAAAAATCAGAGTAGGAGGCCTGACAGAAACTGAAAGAGGGGATACAAATTGTTTACTACGGACAAAAATGCATTCAACTTTTTAATGAAAATTACCAATATTCAAGTGTGAATATAAAAAGAACAATTGAGGCTAGGATAAAATGGTCTGCTGTGAATGAAAGCTGAAGGTCAGTTCTTTCTTTTGATATATTCACTGTCTCTTTACTATTAAAGGAACACATTCTATGAGTTGTGAACTTTGAGAAAAAAAATCAGCTAAAATGCTGACGCTGGCTGGCAACTTTTTCATAAAAGGCTGGCAGAAAAAGAGTTTATGATGAACAAATCCTGACGCCACATCTAATCAACACAGATTGACATGTGTAAGTTACACACACTGACCAAGCATGTGACATCATCCGGTAGCATTGCCTGCTGGTGAAAAAATGAAATAATTATTTTCCTGATGAATTCAAGTGATTAACACATTTTACTGCAGTGCATGTTTACCACGGTCACATATTCATGGGCTCTCTAAACAGAAAGCATAGGAACGAAAGATTGTATATTTGCAGGAGCTATTTGGTGGAAGAGGGTTTGTTTGCATTTTATGGGGAGACAATAACAATAAAAAGCCTGAGGACTTTAGTGCTCCCCACTGTAAGGGATAGCTGATGGCTCCGAGAGCAAAAACTGGTAATTGAGTGAGGCGTTACGAGGGGAAACAAAGGCCAGTGCTTGACAAAAACGCACCACAGCAAACATTCCACGGCAGCTGCAGTGGAACAGTAATTGGATTTGCATCTTAGGTTGTGAGTAGAGAATATTTTTTTAAAGCACTGTTTGCCAGGTGCTCTGTTGATTTAGGGCTCCAGGAGGTGAATACTTTTACAGTAATTTATTTGAAATCATATGATTTTAATTGATTGACATTACTTTGTTGAACTCTATTCTTGCTCTGACATTAAAGGAGACATATTGTATGCCTGTCTAGCATACTCATTCTACAGACATGTAAGATTTACACTTACAGTACTTTTTAACCATTTCACGCATGGTGTTCATTAAACTGCAGTCCTTCACTGCTGGACAGGACGCATTTCATGTCTGTGCCATGGATTCCATCATGTGCTGTAGTGTCTATGGCACATTGTCCCAGGATGCCAGGATGGTTCTGGTGGTGTTGGTGAATCCTGAAGGACTGATTGAGGACAGTAGATGGATTTCCATTCAAAAATGTTGCGTTTTTAAAATGAATGTTGAGAAATTTGATAAAAGGAAATGTACGTCTGTGTTTGTTTCCATCAACTGCCTTTTGCAAATCCTGGGAGGTGCTTAACCATGGCAAACAGATAGGGGCACTAGTTTTTTTAGTCTGGTAACCCTAAAAGAAAAAGCTGCATGGATATGATGTCATTAAAAAAGTGTTTTCACTGTTAAAATTTAAAAAAAAAACAAGTCTGTAGCTGTTCACTTCAATTCACTTGTATTTTTATAGCACTAATCCTATTCCAAGGTCATCTCTAGGTACGTTACTTTACAATTCAAGGCTGAAGCTGTCTGCCCACTGAAAATGGAAAACTCCTGAATACTGTACATCATTCCTGGATGTCAGAATCATTTTAGTGGTTCTGGTGGTTCTGCATGACTGATGGAGGACAGTTTTTGTATATTTGTAACATGACAAATATCTAGAAGTTCAAATGGCTTGTTTCATATGTCTCCTTTAAAGAACCAGGTTACGTTTGTGAATTCTTCTCAAGAAAGTCAAACTGATGATCATTCAGTAAAAGGTGAAATCATCCAAAAGGGTGAATACTTTTTACAGTCAGTGTATATACAATGGTACCCCGTTTAACGAACGCTTAAGACAACAAAAAATTCAGATACCGAAGAAAAAAATCAGCAAAAAATTTAAACCGGACAACAAACTTTGAACCAGATAACAAAAAAGTCACTTCCGGGTCTTGACTGAGAAGGACCCGGAAGTGCAAGCACGCTCTCGCATTCTCAGAGGAATGTAAACATCCGGGTCATTCTGATAGAGTGTAAATGTGGACCTGAGCCTTTTTTCATTGAAAATACTGCTTCATTTTGTGTTTTTCATCATGCGATCTAAGAAGAATGATAGTGGGGACAAGAAAACTCGTGGTAAGATGTAGCTGCATGTGAAATGTGAGATACCACTCGTTTCACAGTAGGCTAGCTAGCCGGCTGTGAAGCAGGAAACAGAAAACAGGAAACAGCCGGCTAGCACTAGAGCCGCTGTGAAACAAGACACAGCTCAGAAACAAGGCTGCCTCACCATCGGCATCTATGAATCAGCTCAACTCCTTAATGCAGAACCCGACAGCGTGGTCCTGTGTGTCCTAGCCTCTGCATTGTAAGCTAACTCCACTCCTGAGCCAGCTATGTTTTTAGCCGTAGCTAACAACAGTAGCCATAAACATGCTGGAGCTGTCTTCAACTGGCAGCTCTGGTTTCTGGAGCTGTTTACAGTTATGGATGTGTGCAGTACCAAGTCATAAGCCAAGGTAAGAATATGTTTTAAATAATTTTTAGAACTAATTTCATGCATTCCGTTTATTTAGATAATTAACATAACTTCCTTTTCAAATCATAATAATGAATAAATGTGCACACAGGGGTGTGTAATACATACTTTATATGGGAGTTTGTTGTGGGTGCAGAACGGATTAATTGGTTTTACATGTATTCCTATGGAAAAAGTCGCTTCGGATAATGAATGATTCGGACACAGAGTGTGATGCCAGAACGGGTTAAATTTGTTATCCGGGGCACCACTGTATTTTGTACTGTTTTTAATAAGGATGATAATAAACAGCACAGAATTTAACTTTTAAGAGCTCATTGTTATTTTACTGTATGTCTTTTACACATTTTTGCATCTTTTCCCTTGCTTTTATACTGTAGCATCTATTACTAATCAATGATTTGAAATTTATTGTCATAACTATTGAGACGGATTAATTTGAACATTTTTAGAGTATGAACATCGGTCATATGTCTCAGCTCCTGAGGGTGGGATTATGTCAGCTGTTCTCCACCCTGTAAATCTCTCATTTCGGATTCATGTCTGACTCTCTATTAAAACAGGTTCCACCAACAGCCACTGCTACTAAAACTTGCACACTGCAATTACAATTGATTTTTTTTACTTATTTTCCAGGCTTCAAGAGAGACAAATTGTCCCTTTCTTGAATAATGATGCCCAAGATGTGTAAACAACACATATTTCAGCTTTATTTAGCCACAAATTTTTTGCAGGCCCAGAGCAAAACACTGGAACATGGTAATTCACATTTGAGTGATCACGTCTTGAGCCTAAATAATGCTGGTTTTGGTAATCACACTCTGTTTTACCTCACAGGAACCTGGGGAAATCTGGCTTGCGTGTCTCCTGTCTGGGTCTCGGTGAGTACATTTACTTAACTTTAGAGGCAAATGTCTGTTGATTTCATAAGCATCAGAGTCTAAACTCAACTCAGCAGTGTGTAAGAAGAGATTATGTTGAGCCAGTGGAGGGGAATATTCGGCTAAAATTCATAATATCACTCTTTAATGCTCATGCATCTTTTATACATATGGAAAGACAACACAAAGCTGTTTGCATAGTGTTAGTAATTCCATGTTAATATTTAATCGGCAGTTCCAGTTTGAGCAAAAACGTTGCTCCGTTATCACAGGTATGCACTGAACATCAGTGGGTAAACACTCTTTCATCTGGATAAGTCCAATATATTTAGTAAATCTCTTGTGTGCCCACAGGCCTCATTCGCATACATGCAAATGTGTGTTTACTGTGTACTACAGTGTATGTATTCTAATGCATTTCCTATTTAGAGGTAAATTTTTGGTTTGGAGGAAACATGTAAGAAAATAATAATAATATTAATAATAATAAATTATGAAATAATTAGTAAAGTAATAATACAAACAAATAAATGTCCAAAAATTAACTAAATAGCAAATTAAAACGTTGAACTCAATCAGCACAAAACAATGCATATTGTGCAAAAAGTACACCAAGTAAAATAACAAAAATGAAATATACAGTATAACCAACAACACAATAAACAAAACATGCAAAAATGAACAAATAAGTGACCAGCAAATGAATACAAAATGCACAAAATTAAGTACATATGTAAATAAATTAACAAAAATTAGTAATATCATTAACAAACCTGAACAGAAAAATTAATAAAATGTACAACAAAATGAGCAAAAAATTTATGAAATGAGCAAAAGAAATGACAAGTAAAAATTTATTGAAAATCAGCAAAATATGCAAGAAAAAGAGCAGAAATGATTGGAATAATCCAACAAATTAACAGTAATGAACAAAATAACTATTTGGTACACTGTGCACTTCCATTGTAATAACATACAAGCTCTGCAAAGCTGTTTACGTGGTATTAATAATTCCATGTTAATATTTAATTAGTAGTTCTAGCTTCAGAAAACATGTGGCTCCGTAATCACAGATATGCACTGAACATGAGTGGGTAAACACTAATTCATCTTGATGGGTCCAGTTCATTTAGTAAATCTCTTGTGTGCACCTTCCTTATTCGTATATGTGCAAATGTGTGTTTATGGTGTACTGAAGCGTGTGCTGAAAAATGATGCAGAGCCAAAGAGCATCAGACAATAGAACATCTGTGAATGACTTTGTTAATCATCTGCATAGTGTTTTAAGCACCAACATGTAAATTGATCAGCAAGAATAATGACAAAGAGACCACCTTCAAGCTTAACGACTTTAGGCTTGATATTGGCAGGTCTCAGCTGTGGAGTGGTGCCCTTGAGCAAAACATTGATTTTTTCCGGTAGCAGTGTTCTGCAGAGGCAAGGCAGGAATTTAATGCAGAGATTAAACACAGTGCTCATTTGATGCAATGTGATTTTCTCCCTAAATAACAACACTTTAATAGAAAGTGATGCTTTTCACAATTGTTGCCAGCTTTGAAAAACAAGGATGAGCTTAGGCTGATTCGCTGCAGACTTAACACCAGCTTCTGCATTATGTTGTATTAGTGGGAGATGAAAACAGACTCCATGTGACAGGATCAGGCAGTGGAAGATTGGCTGAAAAACACCAAACTTGGACAAAAACTGTGTCAGCCTGTCGTCTGGGAGGCTGTATGTTATCGCAGTCGACACTTACGTGTGCAGCAGTGATATATACGACCTAACACGACCCTGCACTAAATTTAACCTGGATACATGGGCGTTTATTGAAAGCCATTAATACACACTGCCATTACTGATCACGCTTGTTTTAGCCATTGACAGGTGGTGTGTCTCATGGCTAGAAGGAAATAATGAGGAAAAGAATGAGAGAAGCAAAAAAAAGAATAAAACATTATTCCCCATTTTAACTGTCACCATAGAGGGCCAGAGAGGACAATCCTCTCATTTGTTTTGCTCTACAGCACACGGATACTTACTCATGCTTGTTATCTGTGAAGGGCAGCGATGAAAAAGTGAATACCATTCCAGAGATCAAACTGTTTTATCCATCCAAATCAGCGAGCTTCTGGATTTCACAGTCTCCTTTTTTATTCTAAATGTTTTCAATTGAGCAGCAGAAGATAATTGACTTGTTTTCCAGCAGCCAGTGTCAGGAAATTATGCTGACGCTCACTTTGGTTTGCTGCTTCTTTTGCAGATTTAATGCCGGCTTTTGCGTTATTTCTTATTAGCAGGAGATAACAGCAATCTGAATCTGACAGGACCAGGAAGCAAAAGGCTGTGAGGAGAATAAGACCAAACGTTGTTCAGTCCATGCTGTTTGAAACCAGGAGGGGGTTTAAAGGGGTACATTTAATTTGCTGTCCATCAGATATCAAGGAGCCTGAAAGTACAATGGCGTAATATCTATACTGTCCTACAAAGGCAATGTGCAGCAACGATGTGTGTGTGTGTGTGTGTGGGAGGGGAGGTCTCTGTGAATTTCATTTTGTCAATTTCATGCATTTACTGTATGTTTATTTGTAGGGGATTTTGTTCATTTTTATTTATCATCATTTTATCAATTTTGGGCGTTTTTTTTTTTCCTTTTTCTTGATCACTCGATATATTTTTGCTCATTTTGTTGCTCATTTTTGCTCCTTTGGTTTTTGTTCACTTACTTGATTATGTTGCTCAATTTTGCTCTCCTTTTGACAATTTTTTTTTGTTTTTCCTCATTTCCTTGGGTATTTGGTTCATTTTCTTGGTTAGTTTGTTCATTTTGTTCACATTCTTGGTCCTTTTCTTCATTTTTTTATTTTCTTGATTTTTCTGTTCATTTTTACAAAGTTTCATGACTATTTTGCTTATTTTTCCTGGCGATTTGGTTCATTGTTGAGCATTTTATTTATTTAGTTTGTTCATTTTGTTCACCTTCTTGATTATTTTGTCTTAACTTTCGTGGCTATTTTGTCCCCACCAGTATCAAATAACAAAATCTACACCCTTTTTAAAATTACTTTACCATTTTTATTCCTTTTCTTTATTAGTTTCCTAATTGTTTTGCCAATTTATTCTCAATGTCATTCACTTTCTTGACTATTTTCTTCATTTTTGATTATTTTATTGATTGTTTTGTTGATATATTTTAATTTCTTTTTTCTCAATCTTCCAGTTTATCTTTACTTTTTTCATTTTCTGCCCAATTTTGTTCATCCTCCTCATTATTTTTTTAAAAAATTTTGCCTCATATCCTGTTTATTTTTTGTTTATTTTGCTTCTAATCTTTGCCATTTTCTTACAGAAGCCTGTTTCCAACATTTTTTTTTTAAATTCGTTCATTTCAGGCAATTATTATACAATAATGCACAAAATAGAGAAAGCATATTCACAAAAACAATAATCAATGTAACAAAGTAACCAAATAACAAAGGAATTTCATTATGCCTGAAAGGGAGTGGGAAGAAGAAAACTTATTTAATCCCA
>JAQQAE010007652.1:0-15720 GCA_029823295.1 Pseudamia nigra | reverse complement strand
TCCATCCATTTTCTACCCCTTAATCCTCATGAGGGTCGGGGGGGGGGGTGCTGGAGCCTATCCCAGCTGACTTGAGCAAAGGCAGGGTACACCCAGGATGAGTCGCCAGTTCATTGCAGGGCTGACACAAGTAGCATATTATAATCAATCAAAATGAACATGATAACTAAACTAAATCAACAAATTACACCTAATTACAAAGAAAATAGACAAAACTGAAGAAAAGATGAACAAAATGAACGAAATAATTAAGATCATGAACCAGATCTAATCATATAACTAATAAACATGAACAAAACAATTAATACAATCAAAAAAAATGTGCTCATTTACTTGAGCAAAAATAAGAAAATTACCAAATAGAAAACAAAATAATGAACATGATTGATACAAAATGATCCATAAAAAATATAACAAAAATGACAAATAATAGATCTTGTTAAATAAAAATTAATAAAAATTTACAAAATATTTTTAAACATAACCAAAATAATGAACAAATGTCACAAAAGTGAATGAAATTATCCACAAAATGAATTTAAAATGAGCGTGAATAATGGATAAAATTAACACAGAACCTACAAAAGTGATGAACAAATTATCAAAATAATCCATAAAATGAATGGCATCATCAAGATGAAGAAAAAGAAACAAAGATGAACAAATGAACCAATGAGATGAACAGAAACCAACAAAACAAGAAACAAATTGGTTTTAAAATATGCTCCAGAAATGGTTCAGATATTTTTTGCTTCTCTTGACACATACATTGTATTTTTTCTGTCATAAATGTCTCTTTACATTGAAAAGGTTGCAGAACTCTGTTCTAGGTGTTCTAGTTTCTCTTTAACTTTAGGAGGTTCTGTTCCAAAACTCTACTCTTCGAGCAAAATTGGCTTAAATTGAAGGTGCAGACCAATAAAGTAAATGATCATATATGAGCACAGTTATTATGTTATATTAATGTCAGCTGCTTTTCTGTAAATATGGCTTAAATGTTGAAATATGGAATTTCAAAGCCTTTAGTATTTAGTGGCTTTCCAGTTCTGTTGGCTTTGAGACTCATTTCATACAGTATTTGTCCTGTTTCTTCCAGTAGCTGAGACACTGAAAAATGTTCCAACAGCTCCACCTGCAGGTGGAAAGAAAATTATATTACATATTTAACATTTAAAATCCATAGTTGACACAAGACAGTGGAGTAAGTTTTCAAGTGTGAAGAACTTTCATTTTATATAAGTCAATGAAATGTTTGAGTAGATTTTATTGACAACATTACTAACCAGTAAGTTTATTTATTTAGTGGTCAAATGACAGACTCCTTCACAAGACTGAAGTCAAATTCGCGTTTTTCACATTGAAATTTGCAAGTAATGACCCCTAACCCTGAATAATTCTGGGCAACAGTGGCCCCATGAATGTGAATGAGTGTTTGGTGGGGGTCTTAGATCGTTAGTCTGCCCCAGGGCAGCTGTGATACAGACGTCGTTCATCACCGCCAGTGTGTGACTGTGGACTGAAGGAATAATGAATCAATGTCATTAGTGTCCAGAAAACTCTATATAAATCCTGTCCATTATTATTATTACTTCTGTTACTTCAGGCAATTTCAAGTAACTTTAGGTACCATAATTTCAGAAGTATTAACATGAATATAAGCCACATGCACTAAATTTAAAAAGAAAAGATTTTGTATATGTATTGGCCACAGATGTTCACAAAACATGGGATATCTACACAGAAAAATGTTACACAGAAAGATTTTATAACTTTTAGTTAAATAAACTTTTTTTTCTGAACAGTACGTGTAAGATGGCTGGTTAAAAAAAAATCCAGTAGCCTACAAGAAAAGTCATTGATGACTATCTTCATCTTCTGCACCAAAACCACTAATCATTTCAATTGAATTTTATTTGTGTAGTGCCAATCATAATCTACAATTATCTCTAGATGCTTCACAATTCAAGGCCAAGACCTCAAGACTCTACAGAGAGTAAATGCAACAGAACCACCGAGAGCAAGCCAAGGGCGACAGGGGCGAGGAAAAACTTCCTTTACCAGAAGAAAAAAAAACCTCCAGCAGAACGAGAAGCTCAGGGTAGGAGGACATCTGCCTCGACCGGTTGGGGTTAGCGGACAGAGGAGAGACAAAAGAAGAGGAGAGATAGAACAATAACCGGCACAGACACTGGACGACGTTCACAATCAGCAAACACACAGCGAGGACGTCAAGAGACCTAGAACAGAGGGAGGAAGCACAAAACGACAGGGAAGATGCAACTTGGCATCACAATATTGCAAAAAATAAGAAAGGGGGGGGGTAGAGAGAGACAAAGAAAGAGGCAACTAGGGAGAAGATGAGAGATGAAGAGAGAAGATGTAGAGGAAGAGAGAGAAGGAAAGAGATGGTGAGAGAGAGAGTGAGAGGAAGGAAAGAAATTTAGAGAGAGAGGTAGGTGAAGAGTTAAAGAAGGAGATAAAGAAAGAGGTAGAGAATGAAGTTTAGTGCATCACTGTCCGCCAGCAGCCTAGAACTATGCAGCAGAGCTAAGGAAAGATTAAGGGTCGTCTTCTAAAGTCATGTTCTTCAGCCTCAGAATGACTTTGTCACACACTTTCTTGGTCTCACTTTTGTCGTCGCTCTCAACGTCACCTTCATCTTGAGTCAATGTCACCCTTGAACTCGTGCTCTCCTTTTCAGCGGTCCAGTCTTTCCAAACCCATTGGAAAGACTGGACTGGTGGATTTTTGGCCGCAGGGTTCAAAGCATGTGATAAAAGTAGCAGCTTATAGTCCGGAAATTACGGTACTAAAAATTCAAACTTGTTCTTGGCATTTAAACAGTGAATGAACTGTGTATTGAGGAGATAATTGATAGAATATATCTGATTAGCAATGGTTTATGACACTTTATGACATTTTATCATTGTAATTTGTAATTCCTTAACAAGTGAACACAATTTAAACCGACCACAGACTTCTGTGTAAATTTACATTTTCAAATAATTTTATATTCCAGCTAAAGCAGAAGCTTCATCACTGATATTTATATTGCTTGCCCCCCGTCCCCTCCAATGCACATCATTTTTGACGTTTTTGATAGAAATGTTGTGACCTCTGACTGTTGCACCACATACAGTAGGACGTTTCTACCACTGATTTAACGTCATGACTAAACATGTGAACAGCTCACATATGGCCAGATATTGTCCTCAGGTGTTTCTATGAATTTGAAATGATTTGAACTTCTTGTTCATCTCGTCGTCCCAGGTTTGCTGCCAGAGGTTCTGATGGGTTTGCTCTTCACTTTAATTGAACTCGTTGCACGTCTTTATGGAAGACTTTGTTTTTCTGCAGGTCACACTTCACACCGGTCTACCCATCCCTGATTTCTACACCCCTGGAGAGGCTGACCCGACCGGCTCCGTCTGCTGAAGATTCACCAACTTTCCCATAAAAGGAAAAAATTTAAACTTGGCTGAATTTTCCAGGGCTCATCCTGCCAGTCAGTGTGTAATCCCACTCTCTGCTCCCCGCGTCCCCCACCCTGACCCGCTAACCCAGCGCTGAGCCATGGCTCTACCATCCCTAAACCGTGGACATCGGGACCCCAACCCACAAGAAAATAAGATCCAGACAAGCTGAAGTTGAACCAAACCATGTGAAATTGTGACGCTAACGGAACGCTCCTTCTTAGAAATAATGTGGTTCTAATTATAAAGAAGGTGTTTCATAAGTGAGAAGATCAGGTTGTGCTTCTCATTGACATGTATGTCTTGTCTTCACACTTTTACCACCGGGGGTCTTTTATTTGTGTGTGTGTGAGGGTGGTCCGAGTGGTGAGGACCCCCGTGGTGAGAGCAATAGTACACGTCGCAGCCACATCCCTGTTGTACTCGTCTTCTGTGAGTGAATGAGACATTGGTGGCTTAGCTTGAAGCTTCTGTGCTGTTTAATGAAAGAATGAAATGAAATGGAAGTGAGGCCGTGGTGCAGCCCCCTCCTCCCTGACGCCACTCGTACAGCCTGAGTGAAGCGATCCTGGTTTCCTGTTCTATATGACGGGCGGCGTTTGTGTGCGTTGATGTGATGTAGAAGTCGGTTCCACATACTGACGGTGAAGCTGTTTGAATAAGGAGCTACAGCATCATTCTGGCTTTTTTAATGGTCAGTGACTGAATCCTGGTAGTTTTGTAATATTGTTACTGAGATGATCTATTCTAGAAAGAGGTGTATAGATACGTAAGTTATTGATGTTCAGAATTTTTATTGATACATTAGCAATGTCTTTATTTGATGTAGTTGTTATATAAAAAGGAGAGGAGAATGTTTTTGTTGCTTTAAACTATGGTTGAATTAAAGCGGGATTTCCATCATGAGAACTGGGCCGAGCCTCTCAAGTGTTACCTGACTGTCAAAGCTGCCGTTTTCTGAAAAATAATCCCAAATTAAATATGACAGGACCATTTAATGAATTTTCCTGAAACACAGTGTCCCTAGAGATTTTTAAGGTCACCCACTGTTTAACATGTTTTTCCATTAATATGAACTTTAATGTGACATTTTCACAAACCAGCATCCAACAATATGCCCTCAATTCTGGCCTATAAAGCACACCTGAATATAAGCCACACCCACTAAATTTAAGGGAAAAACAAGTTTTTATCCATATATAATCCTCACCAGTCTATAAGCCGCAGATGTTCACATTCAGTCTTCAAGAACGTTTTCCAGTTCATCATCTGCTTTTCATACATCTGAAAGAGTTTGTCGTGTTTTTGCATTGAGTCAGTTCTTCATGTTGTCGTCTCCAACGTCTCATCATGGATTCATTGATTCTGCAGCTCTGTTTCCTTCTTCCACATCCAGGTCCATGGCTTTTCACTTGAAAGCTGCATCATATGCATTTGTTCATGTGTTTTCCATGGTGAAGGTATGTGCAAGAAGCGCAAATGACTGATCTGAAGAATTTAGTGTGTGTGCGTTTGATTTACTGTAATTCTAACAGTTCCATTTGTTCCATTGTGACCTGTTCACTCATTTCATTGGTCTGTATTGACGACATAAAGCTCTTTAGCCAGTAAAAAGTCATATAGCTTATAGGCTGGAATTTAGGGTAAATTTGAGAAATGTGAGCAACAATTATAATGAAGTGTGACTTTCCAGGGCTAAATAGAGACTCTGACAGTGAGTCAGTCCCATCAACGTTCTTATGAAAATAGTCACGTGTACAACACAAATCAACATGTTTACAGCCTGCTGTGTTTACGTCTGTAGCTACATGCCATGTTCATAACAGCTGTACTGGATGTTTTTAGTAGAATCCGGTTCAGTGTCTTGGATCGCTGCTGTATGGGACCCAGCCGCTTCTGTTTTCAATAAAACTTTTTTTTTCTTTCCTCAGAGGCACCTGTAACAAACTTATGAAGGTTCTGTTATAAAGTTTGCTGATTGTTGACTATGACAAACTGGCTGCATTAGCTAATGTTAGTATTTTGTTCTGGATTATATGGCCTGTCACCTTATAAACATTGGTGTGTTCATACATTACATTATCTTCCCTCTCACCCATGTTAAAAGTAGACCCTCCCTTCTTTTTACCTCACCACTGCTCACTCAAAACAACAGCAGCACATTGTATTCACCAAAGAAAAAAAAATTTAGACTCCGTATCTCATCGTTATGAGATCTAATCTCATAATTATGAGATCTTTTCTCATAATTGCAAGATGTTTTCTCATAATTCTGATTAAAGTGAAGTCTCTCAGTAATCTCTTCTTTGTTACAGACAGTAGAACATGACGCTGTCAGATTTAATGTGCTTTTATTTGTTTCCTGGTAAATATGAATGTTTGTTAGTGAGGATGTCATTAATATTAGTATATAACACTATGAAGACATGTCCAATCATTGGATTGTTCAGAGGGAGGGTCCACACTCATCTATTAGACGTCTCTGTCAAACTAGTACAGGATGCTTCATGGATATAAATATATGGATTTAAAATGTTTTCTGACATGTTACCATATCTATCACAATCACATGAAATATATCACAAACATACAACACAAACGTGTAATTACATGCTTTATAAATACAGTACAGTACCACAAAAATAGTGGTTAGTTATGAAACTGAGGGTCAGTGAACGCACCACAGACATATCTCATATTACCAGATCCATAGGTCTTAATTATGAGATTTTTTAAATTATGAATTTAAATTATGATTTTTTTGTTTGATGAATGCAATGTTCTTCTGTACATAATAACTGCACCGTGTGTCATATATAGAGTTGGAGGTAATTCATAAGAGGCATCGGGTGGAACAAGACACACATTTGAGAAACCTGGTAATGAATTGGGATATTTTTTGTAGCATCCCATTCTGGTAACAGTATCAACATGTGAATTATTTTTCTGGCAGCAATAAATGCCATAAAAGACATCAATGTGATTTACTGTCGCCCACTGACATTGCTGCATCATGTCCCTCAGACATTTCCACGTGGTGTTTCTGTACGATGCCATCCTGTTGAAGCTTCATGAGTATGTTTTACCCTTTTTAATACATCAACATTTCTGAAACTTTCTACACACCACAGTAACTGCACTGCTTCAGAGTCAATGGTAACTTCTGTCACGCCCGACTTCACCTGCTGCTACTTTTTCTATCATAAAAGGACTAACAAACAGTTTCCTCTGGGTTTGACAGCAGTGTTTAAAGGACTATCAGTCAGTTTTTTATCTAAATTATAACTTTTTATTTCCCCTGGGATTATATTGATTGTAAATGATATGATTCCGCTGACTACACACAGTAAATGCTCGTATTTTTTGGTGAGATCTGTGCTTTAAATGCGTGTAGGGTGACGGTGAGCGTTCAATAACTTGCACAATTTTTGCTGCTTAGGATGTTTTTTAAGGTCCTTTAATTATAATAAAACAGCAGCATCAACGACAGCTGGGTGCTCGAAACTATTACTCATTACTAAAATAATTAGTGCCATTGTGACATATATATATATATTTTATATCGTAATATTTAATGATGATTTATTGTGCTAAACTTTTTTTGTTTGCATAACAAGAATTCTGATTTGATTTGTAGTGATTGAATGTTGTGAAAGCCAGCGTATGGTTACATCATCTTTGCATCAATCAAATCATATTACTTTCTGTTTTTTTAAGTTGTTTTCATCTTTTGGTGTTTTTGTGTCATTTGCATTTTTTTTTTTGCACTTTTACACTCTTTTGTCTGGCTTTTAACCTAGTTTATGTTTTTAGCGCCTTTTAAAATGTGTGTATTTTTGGTCACATTTTTGCATATTTTGATGAATCTTATGGAATTACAGATAACCATGTGGTAACGTCAACCTTCACTCAGGATGAAACGTCAGCCCTTATAGTGGAATAAAATAATGATTTCGTGTTTACTGTAATATTAAGCATCACTGACTGATATGAAAACGATAGATGGATCATTCATTAACCTCACATTTAATCTACACTAAAGCTTGAATTGTTTCCTAAAATGTTTATTAGAAAATGGTTGAGATCTATCGCCATCTTCCCCTTATCCTGGTCAGGGTCTCGGGGGCAGCAGCTTGAGCAGAGAAGCCCAGACTTCCCTCTTCCAAGCCCCTTCCTCCAGCTCCTCTGAGGGGACCCCCAGGCGTTCCCAGGCCATCTGAGAGACATAGCCTCTCCAGTGTGTCCTGGGTCTGCCCCAGGGCCTTCTCTCAGTTGGAGCTAGTTTTGGCAACCGGGGATTGGACCACCCAGACCCCCACCTTCAGCTGCCACCCAAACCACACAGCACCGGCCCCTTAAGACCCTTGCTGCAGGTGGTGGGCCCACAGGAAGACATAGTCATAAGGGTCTTAGGGTGTCACTCTTAAGCTACGTTCACACTGCAAGAAAAATGTGATTTTTTTTTCACCCATGTCTGACTTTTACCTCATTGAAGTGAGTCAAAAGTCTGGAGGAGGTGGACGAGACTAAATCACACGTGAACAGTGGACTCAGAGTCACTTGGCCATAATTTTGTCCACTCTAACTGAAAACTGATCCACACACTGACTTGTGTAGAATTATATTTACTTCTGTAAATATGGTGCTTCTTCGTTTTTAGTGTTTTTGTGTCGACTGACAAACAACTTATTGGTGCATTAACACCACCAACCAGTCAGGAGTGAACTGCATGTGACGTCACATCTTCACTTCAGAACCGTAGACTGTTCACACTGAAGTCTGATGGATGTTTAACATTTAAAATTTAATCGCATTTCAGCAAAAATTGTAATTGAATGTGAAGACCTGCAGTGTGAACCTCAGTCTGTCCTGTCACCTCGGACCAGTTTGCCTTAGGGAGACCCTACCGGGGGTGAATTCCCCCCGACATCATAGACTCACTCACACAAACCCCTCACCATGATAAGGTGGAGATTCAAAGTGGGACATGGTTGACATGATGCACAATTTCCTCAGTTTAAACAAACAACAAATGATAATGTGTTTTAAATGACAAACGTCAGTGTGTGTTTCTCAGACAAACACAAGGGGGCAACAATGTAAATGTAATTTATTTGTGAGCCAGCCAAATAAGAGTGAGAATATCATCCAGCCTCATTTAGACATGACTGATTATTAGACAGAGTCGCTGGGCGACGCCACATATTCAGATGTATATATGTGTGAATGAGCTTCTGTTTCCTGCATTAGATTCACATTTAATTCAAAACTGGATGTTTCTGCTCTGTTGAACTCAAGGTTGAATGTCATTACTTAGTATTGTTTACAATAAATATGACTATGGAGGATTTTATGAATATAAAATGAGCTTGTTAATATGATTTTGACGCAGTATGATTGTGATAAATCTATGTCTGTCATGACCATATTACTGCTATTCTGATCATTTGAAGTGTAATGAGCCTCTGTGTTTTCTGTATGTGTGAATATTCAATAAATATGTGTAGAGGTGTTTCTGTATTTATTCTGTCTCAGAGGTGTCAACAGTTCATTATTTCTTACAGCACTAGACGTACAGAGACTGGTGTCAAAATCCAGTGTAAAATGTATTTACTAGAATGAAATGAGAGGGAAATGTCTTTATCCAGTTTCTTCTCTTTAGTCTTTAACATTGTGTCTGTTTTGTCTTTTCTGTCATTTTCAACTTCTTTCTAAAGACTATTATTAAAGCCTTATTATCATAATAATTAATTTGTTTTAATTCTATTATGTTTTTTTTTCCTTGTTGCAGCGTTTTGTATTTTTGACATTTTTGTCTTGTTTTTTTTACTTGTTTCATCTTGTAACATCTTTCATGTCATTTTCATGTTTTATGTTTTTCTTAGTTGGTCTTTTGGTTTTTGTGTTGATTTGCTGTTTTTATCATTTTCATGGTTTACTTTACTTTTTGTCATGCCACTTTCTCTGTATGATAGTTGTTTACCATTCAACAATGTTCACTGCTCCTGCTGCTCATAGATCATAAACCATGTGTTAAAATAGATTAGAAAACCAAACGAAGTTTAGGAAAAATGTACAATAAAATTAGTTAAAATAAAATATGATCCTACATTTTAAGATTCAACTGTGAAATCCCCAGAAATATTATTTCTGAGACGTAAAAAAGTGACAGAGGGAAGAACATGACATGAGAATGACATGAATTTTATTTTGTATAGATTTATTTTATATTCACCAATACAGTCTATGAAATTTCATTTAAAAATATATAATATAATATAGAGTAATTTAATTTATTTAATATAATTTAAAAATATATTTTATCTATCTATGTATCTATCTATCTATCTATCTATCCATATATCTATATATATAGCTATATATAGATATATATATATTAGAGTGGAACTTAAAGTAAAGAATCGATCTCACCAGGCTAGTATCGATCCGACACCAACTCGGTATCGATACTATCGATATTTGGATCGATCCGTCCACCACTAGTTCAGTCTTGTTCCGAGTCGCTCTACGGCCTCTCATAAGTCACTGATGAGCTAAAAGTAGAAATGTTTAAGTTCGGAGCTCTCGGAGACATTTCTATCAGTGTTCAGGTAAATAAAAGTGTTGTTCACATTGTCATGAACACAGAGATGAGTCACCTGTGACAGAACATCAGACAGCTTGATTGGATCACTTCAGCAGTGTGAATGGAGCCTTTGTTCAACTTTTGCTGCTCTGCAAATCAGCAGGGTTGGTTGGGGAAACACCCTCCCCCTGCAGCCACCAATGTCAAGCCACAGGGGAGGAGACTGCTGAATGAAAACTGCCCCAGTCCACCTTTGAGCTTCACTTCCCAGCACAGGCAGCCAGCAGACCACCACCCAGCATGGCCACCCCTCTGAGTGACCACGACAAGCGCAAGCAGATCAGCATCAGGGGCATCGCGGGGGTGGAGAATGTCTCCGAGCTGAAGAAGGGATTCAATCGACATCTGCACTTCACTCTGGTCAAAGACAGAAACATTGCCACCCCCAGGGACTACTACTTTGCCCTGGCTCACACTGTGAGAGACCACCTGGTGGGGAGATGGATCAGAACACAGCAGTTTTACTATGAAGCAGACCCCAAGGTAAAGAGCTCACAGACCAGAGGCTCTCATGCTGTCATAAATACATGCTGCAAATGTGTCAAAAGATCCATTCACATGCTTCTGCAAAGCCAGGTTTAAATTTTTACCACGCTTCTCACTCTATGTATGTCCTTCTGCTTTGTGTCCATTAACTAATAATTCTGTTTGTGATTGCAAAAAAGTGGTTGAGTTTTTTCATATTGCAAAACTCTGCAGTTGCATCATACTGTATTTACTCAGCTATTTGATCTCCTCGATTCATTTCCTGGTCTGTGCTGTATGAACCTTTTATTTAAGGTCATATTAACAAGTCTGTAAATGGCAGATATTTTTTAACCCTATAAAGCCTGACCCAAGAAATAATGAACAGAAAATTCTCAGTTTTTTAATCTGAAATCTTCATTCGGCCCTTTAACAAAAAGTCAAAAAAACAACAAGAAGCAAATAATTTGCATGTTTTTTTTTGTATCATACAGTATATGATACATTGAGCATTACACATAATTCACCTAAACCAGGGGGCAAAAGACAAGTAACAGATTATATACAACAGGGTTTTGAGCAAGGTTTTTACTATAGGGTGATGCAGTAAGTCTAAGAAACAGCATTATAGGGTTATGGCCATTACAGTAACATTTGGTTTTATCAGGAGAAGGAGGTTCAACCAGTGGCGTTGCTTCATGGGAATTTAATTTTGGTTTAATGTTGAAACTGTTAAACTGAGAAGTAATCGGATACCGAGTGGTACTACTCTGTAGATGTGGAATTAAACATCAAATCAACTAAAATAAAAATCCACGCAAATATAGTTGCTTGTTTATTTTGAAACTTTTTTTTCAGTAGTTCCAGTTGGAAAATGGCTTATCTGAGCCAACATCTACAGTTTGAGACATGTCCTCCCTACATGTCCACTACGTCCTTCACTTCCTCACCTAAATCCCTCAAAGTCTGAATTAATTTTGGTGATTTTTTTAAAAACTTTATAATAATGATAATATGAACACAGAAACGTGTATGGGGGGAAATAATCAAAACTGAAGCAGCAAAATTGGCCAAAAAATAGTGTCATTGTCAAAAAGTTTTGCCAGGACTGTATTTATATATTTTGACATTGTGTGTGTGCCATATAAACTACATTTCTGTTGTTATGTCATAATGAGCTACACAGTCTCTATTACTGTATAAAACATGTTGCTTGATGATAATAATAAAATGTACAGTATCTATATTTTACTATTCATGCATACTGTAAAATGCCTCATATAAAAACTGGTAATTATTCAATGTTATTTTATTTGTATAGCACTAATCAGAAGCTGTGGTTCAGTAGGTAGAGCGGGTTGTCCATGAACCAGAAGGTTAGTGGTTGTCCACAGGCTGAAGTGTCCTTGAGCAAGAAACTGAATCCCAAGTTGCTCCCAGTGACTGTTCACTGGTGTGTGAATGGAAAGCAGTGTAAAGCGCTTTGAGTGCTGTAGGGTAGAAAGGCCATTTATCATAATCGACAACTATCTCCAGACGCTTCACAATTCAACACAGAGACCTCAAGACTATACAGAGTAAACCCAACAGAACCACAGAGAGCAAGACAAGGACAACAGTGGGGAGGAAAAACTTAAACGGAAGAAAAAAACCTCCAGCAGAACCAGCGGTTCAGGGTAGGCGGCCATCTGCCTCAACCGGTTGGGATTAGTGGACAGAGGAGAGACAAAAGAAAAGACTAGACATAGAACAACAAACACCACAGACACTGGACGACGTTCACAAATGGAAAACACACAGCAAGGACATCGAGAGACCTAGAACAGATGGAGGAAGCGCAGAACTACAGGGAAGATGCAAGTTAGTATCACAGTATAGATGACATGGGAATGAATGCAAATAAAAACAAGAAAAAAAGGGGGTAGAGAGGGACAGAAAAAGAGGCGACGAGAGAGAAGGTGAAAGATGGACAGAGAAGATGTAGAAGGAGACAGAGAAGGAGAAAAGAAGGGAAGAGTTAAAGAGGTAGATAGTGAAGCTCAGTGCATCACTGTCCTCCCATCAGTCTAGGACCACGCAGCAGAACTAAGGGAAGATTAAAGGTCACCTGACCTAGACCTAACTAAATGCTTTGTCATAAACTAAAGTCTTAATCCTAGTTTTAAAGGTAGAGAGTGTGTCTGCATCCCGGACCCACATTGGAAGTTGGTTCCACAATTATAGGATCAAAACAGCGAAAATAAAACTGGAGGATGATTAAATGTAGATGAGACAACATAAAACTGTACAGAAACTCAAGATAACATGACTGACTATGAAATGGAAATAGTCTTAGTAAAACAGGTTAGAAATCTAAATAAATAAAGTCTTGAGCACCAGAAAAGGGATCAACATGCAATGTATGCACACATTGTATCTGCAATCATGCACAGTTACTTGTGAGCCATGTTTAAACTGAAGTAGTAGGAGGTGAGTTCATGTTAAACTCACTAGACTCTATACACTTCCTCTGAGCGTAGTGTATGACTTGAGGGTTCAGAAAAAAGTGAATGTAAAAAAAAAAAAAAAAAGCTGCATTGTGCCTGGTTTTTGTTTTTCTGTCAGAGGGTGTATTATCTGTCTCTGGAGTTTTACATGGGAAGGACGCTCCAGAACACCATGATCAACCTGGGGCTGCAGAATGCCTGTGATGAAGCCATCTACCAGGTCACGCATGTTCACAGCAACAAAAACACACATGTTCACATACTTTTGATGCCATTTTGCTCATATAAACCCGGTGTGTTGTGCAGCTCGGCCTGGACATGGAGGAGCTGGAGGAGATGGAGGAGGATGCAGGTCTGGGGAATGGAGGACTGGGCAGACTGGCAGGTACAATGCTGAAGACACCATCACTCCTACAATCACTCCTCTTTACATATTTATACAACTTTTATCTTGAATAACAGTCTGTTGAAACTTGACGTGGTTTTGGCTGTTGTCCATCAAATGTCTCTGTGTTCATTTAAGCAACCTGCAGCAACAGAAATATTGCAACACACTGTGCAAATGATGAAATGCTAAACTTCCCTGCATGCACCAACACGCTGTTATTGTTCTTACTTCAGTTCAGCACAATAGATTTTTTTTATTTTTGATTGCGTATCTCAATTCAGCTCTGTTCTGCACGTAGCATGCTTCTTGGATTCCATGGCCACTTTGGGACTCGCAGCATACGGTTACGGCATCCGATATGAATATGGAATCTTTAACCAGAAGATACGAGATGGATGGCAGGTAAATCTACCTGATGAATGGTTTCTACAACTGTGTGTTACTGTGTGTGAGTTATGTTAGTGATGTGTTGTACTGGTTGACTACACAGTGCTGCATGTGAGACTGAACATACCGGTGTGGACACACAAACACAATACATCAGAACACACTCATTTCTGTGAGTGTGTTCATCACCCTCAGGTTCACTTTGGTCCATTGATGTATGAGTCTGGTTGTGACTTTCATCATCATCATCATCTTACTCTCTCTGGAAACTTGGTTCCTGAGGTTGCGTCGACTGTTTCCAGTAGATATTGAAAGTCATTCTGTCCATCATCTTTCTCCTCAACTGCTGGGCATCGATACCCACAGTCTGTGGAACCTGGACCAACTCGGGGAACGTTCATCAAATTGTATTTGTTTCCTAATGTTGCCATTGTTCATCCTGCAGACGTGCACCAGGTATTTCAATTGCTGTTTTAAGCAAAAGGATTTGATTGATCTTGTCCCAGTAATACGGTGCAGGTCCATGTCCGAATATTTAAACTTCCACTGTTGACTCTCGTCGCTCACAATTCCAGTTCTATCATCCCTCTGTCGTTTACACAGCAGCTGCAACATGTCAAAGTTCTCGTTAACAGAGTTTTAGCAGAAAGTGTCATTTCTCTCCATAAGACAAACATCCAGTCTGTGTTTTTACTGAACATGTAGTAAAGTTTTTTCTTATGGTGGGGGCTGCATTTTCTGTCTGAGCATCTTCAGTCAGGCATCTGTGGATCCTAATGGAAAAGCTGAAAGTCAGACCCTTCATTTTCTGTATCATATTTATATCTATATCTATAAATACATATAAAGCCAACCAGACATTGTGGTGGTGGACAAACGGCAGAGGAAAGCTGTTGTGGTTGACATAGCAACACCAACTGATGGCAATATCAAGAAAAAGGAACATGAGAAATTAGTGAAATACCACGGGCTCAGAGAAGAACTGGAGAAGGTCTGGAGGGTGAAAGCATCAGTGGTGCCCGTGGTCATTGGAGCACTCAGATCCCAGGAAAAACATCAGACATTTCAGTCCAGAATGTGCAGTTCTACAAACAGAAAAGATACTGAAACCTTAAGATCCCAGGACTCCGGTAGAGGACCCCAGCCTGGCAGGATGAGACCACCTGCAGAGGGTGAGAAGAAATTTTTTTAATTTAATTTAATATTTTTTTTTATAATTTACATTTTTATTTTATTGTATGTTTATAAGTAGCTCACAACCTGAAAAAGATTGTACACCCCTGGCTTAGAGATTCACTGTATCACCATATATAGATTTTTTTTAAAAAATCATTATTGCATTATTCTGTCAATCATTTTAATTTTTGTTTTCACATTTCTGTTTAAAATAAAAAGGTCAGTTTGAATAGCTTGCATACATGAGTATCATGACCCCCTCCCCACTGTACCTCATATGTAAAAACATAAGGGTGTTATTTAAATAGTTTAATATTTAATTTACAATAACAAGATATGTTTATACAGTCACATAGCATAAGACCCAGTCTAATTTATATATATATATATACTGCCAAACAAAGTCTCCAAGCCTTGGCCAGCTGCCTAAAGAGGTACACAAGAGAAAGTGAAGCCAGACGAATAAACTGGCAGTTCTCAACCCAACCAGCAAAAGTGTACGCTCAGTGGCAGGGTAACAATAGCAGAGCAGGCCCATCAACATGGATCAATACATGAGCACAGCACAGAAGGGCATCGGCAAAAACACCAGAGGAGCCAAACATCAGCTTCTGGTCGACAAAACAGTCACTCAAGACTGCAAAACCAGACACACCAACCTGTGCACTGCCTGGATTGATTACAAGAAAGCCTATGACT
>JAQQAE010007651.1:0-15720 GCA_029823295.1 Pseudamia nigra | reverse complement strand
TGGAATAAAGTTCTTGTGTGTGAACCGCCGGTTTCCTCGCCGTTTTTACTCCACATGGCCGCCCAGCGCCACAATATGTTGCTTACTTTGCTGATGTTTTTTTTTTTTTTACCAGTTAAATGCATTAAATATATCTGTGCAGGGGAGGGGACACAACATGTTTATAGCTCCAGACTTTGAGACTCTTGTCAGGACCAAAATACATGCCCAGTCCTCCCATTAATTCCTCCAGACTCAGGTCTATGATGTCAGTGTTGCACCTAAGGTGGAAGTGAGTGCTGCTTAATTTTCTTCAAAACACTATTTTTCACTATTTACCTATTGATGAGGTAATCAGAAGAATCCATTGTGCAGTGTTGGTTGTCATAGATTCAGACAGTGAAGATTATCAACTAAAGTTACATGATTTGAGGTTTTTGAAAATATTTGTCAGTAGTTGCATGAAAACACCAACTGAGTCTGTTACAAATGGCTGCTACTGAAATGCTCTGATTACTATGTCAGCATTATGATTCATGCTTTAATAACTGGCTGAATAGTTTTAATAGAACATTGTTTTATATTCATTGAGTGGGTGCTCAGCTAAATCTACACATTTTGAGTCTTTTTGAAGCTACTTCTCAGTAGTTGGACTTTTTATTTCATGTTGGTACATGAAAGCACTGTTGAGTCTGTTAAAAAAGGCTGAAGCTACTGAAGTGAAAAATTTTGGTTTAATGAAAATGCAGCTAATTGAGAGTAAAAGGGAATATTTTCCTCTTGCATCACCACGTGGTTGTTTCGGTGCATCATTAAACTAGTTTTTTTTGTGTTTCCATTCTGTGATATTCTATTCTACTATCTCAGGATCAAACTGCATGATGTTTTTAAGTACAGTGGTATCTCATCATACGAGTTTTATCTGTTTCGGCGTCACAGTCGTGTCATGAAAAAGTTGTGAGACGGAACCAATGGTGGCGGACATACACAGACTAACAGCTCGGCAGTGATTAATGTCCTCCGTGGCATTTTCTTCTCTCGTCACAATTAAACACTTGTTGAGGAAGCTTAATAAACTGTTCGGCAGCCAGTCCAATCGCCCCTGGTGGAGGCACTTGGACTGTACAGTATTCCTTTGCCAACTCATGTTTTAGGTCCCATAATGAAAAAACACAAAACAAAGCATGATTTCAGGTGAAAAAGGCACAAATATGAAGCACAATACAGCTGGTCATGAGCAGGCGGTCGTGGGCAGCCGGTTGTTAGCAGCATGGAGTACTGTGGAGCGCGTGTGCACGCTTCAGAACCTATTTTACTTGTAACCCAAGGTTTTGCTTGTGAGCTGGTGCGACATTTTGCCCCACGTCTTACTTGTGACATGAAAAAGTCATATGTTGATGTGCTCGTAAGAAGGGGTACCACTGTATATTTGAGAAGTTGAACATTTACCAGTTGAGAACCATTGATCTATACTTTATATTAGTGGATAAAGTAATTGTGACATCACTCAAATTTGACATTTTTGAATTGTTGTTTTAGGCATTAATACATTGTGACTTCCTGGAAGCCATCTTGGAGCCAAACAACAGAAGTGACAATATTTGGACTAAAATGGTGGAACTACAGCACCGCAGTGGTTCATGGGGCTTAAGCAAATGCTCATGCTAATTCCAACCAAGTGGAAACTTCTACAGCTGAGCCATTAGTTTAACAGGGAAAGGTCAAAAACACCCAGTATATTCAGTGTCCATTGGACACTGGCTCCAAAAGTGAGTCCATCCCCATAAAGTCACATGTTAAAATGCCCAATTTTAGAGCAAAATAAATATTTCACTGCCAGTTATGTACAGTGGTTATGATCTCTATAGTTTATTTCTACCTCTGTGAACACGGTACCAAGGTTGAATTTATGTAAAACTTGTCCATTTGGATGATCTAAATGCTGATATTTGCACAAAATTTAGGGCATAAGTGCTTTGAGTGACAGGTGTAACAGAATCAGAGGTCTTCACTGTTTGATTTAACCCGCCTCATCTCCACTCACAATCGACATAAGTTTATTTTTGGATCAGACTGAGTAACCAGTGGTACCATTATTGCAATGCTCAGAGACTCCTTGTTTGAGCTTCCAAACAGCTCTTCAGAAACCTATGGATGATGTCATGGAGGGTTTGTCCCTCTTTTACGTACAGTCTATGAAGCTAGATTACTGACTCAGAAATATTGAATCAAGCTTAGTCTAATTTTCATTCATTTTATTGACTTGTTACTGTACCCTCTGAATCACAACTACAGTCAAGCTTCTGCCAGGGAAAAATGTGTTAACTAAATTTATTAGAAGCTATGAACATCTGACTCAATCTGACTGCAGGTGAATGGAGCTGCCATAGAGACCTGTCAATCAAAACCAAGTATGGCAGAAATTTGTCAAAGTATTTGCCATAATACCTATATTCTGGAGCAAAATTGTAAAGATGGACCACCACATTCTTTAATGGACAATCCAAATAAAATATCTCCGTCAGTGATGTTTCATGACGAAAATGTGTTCTGTTAATATTTTAGAGAGACGTCTAATGTTACTCTGTGTGAGCCAGGGCTTTTTGGAGCTATACAGAGGTTGCCCTAAAGGCTGCTGGTGGTATTACAAGTTTCTGAATTTGCCTCATTGCACAGCCCTGGTCATAATGCACTGAGATTGACTCCCATTGACCACAACCATCCCCTCCTACTGAGTGTTTTCTTAACTTAACATCGGCTGGCCCATCAGTTTTTGATGTCTGAGGATTTACACTGATGCTTATCTGGTTTCAATGGAGTTAGAGCTTGGGTGTGTAGGCTACTAGGAGGATTTGGAACCAAATGAGCACCCGGAGCAGTGGGCCATGTGGTGTGCCTGTAGGATATCAGAGAGAGGTAGCGACGGTTCATGGGAAAACTGAGGGGTGAAAACACACTGCAAAACCTCCTCCTAGTTGTATTGTTTTGTAGTTATTCCCCCAGATATAATGGGACTTTTACAGGGACAAATTTGGTACCAAAGAATATTTCCTACTGTATATGCTTTGTTTGTTCATCACTTGTTTACCTGCATTTTGCCTCTGGTGAGATCTGTTTTATTAGATTTTATTTACTTTTATCTTAAACGTTAACGTCTTTTATTGTCTTACATAGTTTCCATTAAGTTTATATCTGTATCCTTTGCATGTGTCTATCAATACTTATGTAAGGGTGCTGACAAAATAAAGTGTGTTGATATGATTTTCCTTGCTGAGCCTCTTTGTAACCCTGCCAAACTCTGGTTTCACTATGAGGTAAAACTTTCACCAGAGAAAGGCTCTGATGGGCTGAACAGCAGATCGTTCTCAAAATGTTCATATTCTGACACAAGGCTACTGTAATCAGGCTACTGCAAGCACAGAGTAATGGATATTTCATGATCAATTTTATGGGAAAAATGTCAGCAATACTGGTCAGTTGCTGGTGAGGGTGGGGCTAATTGTAACTTGAATATGATTGGCTGTACCGTTGTGATGGTTGACTCCATGATCAAGACGGGACCTATAAAACATTTTAAACCTCTATGTTGTGTAAATGAAACAAAGTCATTTCCAATCTTCTTCACAGCTGTAGGTACCCTGTCAGCAGTTTTGCAAAGTTTTTTTCCTTTTTCTCATTAGGATCATTTGGGAAGCAGCTTTGATACTGCAAACGGTCACTGGTGGAATCAGAAAGAAGTGTGAGTGCTGGTCTGGCATCCTGTTCTTACCATAGAGCCACAGAGATAACAACATCATGGCATATATCTTTAATTTTGCACATTGTTGACTAGAAACATAGACATTGGCAGTCATGCCACCTAACATTTGTTTTGTGTTCATTTCTCCTTTTGTAGAATCTGTTTTTGTATTTCTAAATCATTTTTTTCCCTTTCATTTCTTTCCTGTAGACACTCATACCACATTTCTTTGCAGATCAGGATTGTGGCTGTGAGCTTCCAGTTGACTAACCACAGACGGGTCACTGCATTTTTCAGGATGAAGTTTTTCCTGTCAGTGTACGTGATGATAGTCAGCTGAAGTCATCTCTCTGCAGCTCAGGAGGCTTGTGGAGTAACCAGGAGAATGAGTTTTCCCCAGAGAGCCGAGATCACTCACTCTGATAAATTGGGGTCTTAGCTCACACTGGCCAGCACTAACAAACATCATTCATCAAACACTCATAAAAGCTTGCCTTGGGAAGTGTTCATAGGCGCTCACTGTTGAACTGCCAATGCTATATTCCATTGCATTAATAATAGATGCATAATTGTATGCCTTATTAATGAATGTTCTGTTTGTTCTTTCTAGGTGTGCTCCTCCAGAAGTTTAAATGTGTCCTACACAGCTTCTTACTCAGTGTATCCCAAACTTCATTGGCTGAAGATCAAAATTTTAAAAAAATCTCAAATCTTTGTAACATTGCATTTTGACTAAATGTAAAATAATGAGAAATACACCAAAAAATTATTACAATATCCACAGAACAATATAGGAAAAAATAAGAAAATTAACACAATTTTGCAACAAAAATGTGCAAAAATGAACAAAACATGGACAGATTGAATAAAATTGTCAAGAAAATGCAAAAAAATGAGCAAATAATTTACAAAAATACTGGAAAATTAGAAAAATAATTAATAAAAAATGGACAAAAATGAAAAGAAAAATCAAGACAATGAAGAAACATCAACATGATTAAGGATGTGATCAAACGTGAACAAAGCAATCAAGAGAAGGATATAGCCACAAGATGAGCAAAATCGAGCATCAGATGAAGAAATAATCAAAAAACATGCAAGAAAGAAAAATGAACAAAAGCAATCACAACAACAAACAAACATTGGCAAAATATTACACAAGTAAACAACAAAATATCTGCAAAAATGAACAAAACAATCAATATAATGAAAATATATCAATTCCGAGCAAAACAATAAAGTATATGTACAAACATTATTCACAAAATTAATCAAAAAAATCTTCTAGAAAGTAAAAGAATTACAAAATAATGCTCAAAATCCAGACAATAATACACTAATTAGCAAACACCTGGGTGACACAATAAAAAGACTTTGGAGCTTCAGTTTGGGGAAGGTAGCGCTTATGTATTCAGAGCAGCACCTCCGTCCTAATAGATACAAACAGTCCAAGATCAATATGTTTTAATAGCCACCCAGTTAAGACAACAAACAATTAAGTAATAATTCCAAACAAAGTCCACTGATGGAAGCTGCAAACTCTGTTGTTGCTTCCTCCTGCTGTGGTTGTTTTCTAGGTCATGTGGTACAGGTGTGAATCCAGTCAGCAGTGTGTAAACAACCATGAAGAATGCCCAGGTGATTAATATTTTCTGCTGCACACAAGTGCAAGCAGCAACGGACGCTAAAGGGAAATTGCTCCTCCACATTGATTTTCCTCTGCTCTAAAATCAATGATCATGCACTGTAATGATAATAAAGAATAACATTGCTATGGAATGAGTCGTATCAAAGATAAGTGTGTGTTAATGCAGTGTTTTCCAGACTTTTTCAGTTCAACACCCAGAATATGAATGTCATCTCCTTGGTACCCAAACACTTTGTAAACTGCCATAATGATTCAGTTTTTCATGAAAATAAATCCAGAATAGAATAGATCTTTATGCATCCCATTCAGGGATGCATTCAGTCATCAGCTGTAGTCTTGAAAAGTTTGATGAGGGTTGAACTGAAGAATCTTTTATAACCTGTGGTCCTGCAACAAAGTGATACTGTTCACTGAAAATGCTCCTCTATTTGGCCATAATGAGGTGAAGAGGACGGTCTAAGTTGTCCATGATGTTCTTCAGCATCTCCTGTGCAACTGTCCAGCCTCCAGTGAGTCCAACTTATCTCCAACAACAGACCCAGCCTTTTTTGCTAGTCTGTGTAGTCGTCTTGGGACTCTCCGTCTGATGCTGCCTTCACAGCAGCCCACAGCATAAAAAATTGTATCTGCCACCTGGCTGGTGATTAGTGAAATGTGGAGCATAAGATATCATCTGTGTCCTGTGACCAGTCCATCTTGTTGTCCAAAAAATTTTTTTTAATGTCAGCACCACCTCTGTGTCACCGCACCAATACTGACTGGCTAAAGAGGAGACTTATATACAGTACTTTCAAAAATCCACCACTTTGTCTTTGGTCTTGGGGGTGTTCAACATGAGGCAGTTCTGTGACTTGAGTCCCAGAAGGCAATTGGTCAGATCCCTGTACTTCTCTTCCTGTCCATCTGTGATACACAACACAGTAGCAGTGTCCTCAGACGATTTCCGGATGTGACAGGACACAGAGTCGCACTGGAAATCTGCTGCATACAGCGAGAGGAGGAAGGGAGCCGAAACAGTCCCCTGTGGAGCTCCAGTGTTGCTTATTACTATCTCAGAGACATGCACATACCTTTACGTTTTTTTCTGAGTATGAAGGGTTGGATTGTGTTGAATGCACTTCAAGTCAAGGACATAATTCTAACACAAGCACTAACTGTAGACCACAGCATCTTCCACTTGTAATGCAAACTGTTTGACGTGGGTCCTCAGTCGAGGCAGAATCAGCCACTCCAGGGCTGTAGGCTCAGGTTAAAGACGATCATGGTGGGGGAAGACTTGAGGAAAAGATTGAGGAGGAGGCAGTAGCTGTTCCAAGAAGTAAAAAAAAATGACTGAACTGAACTTATTTTTTTCAGTTTGATCTAATGTGAAAGCAAGTGTACACATTGAATGATCAAAATAAGAAAATAAAACATGAAAATGAACAATAAAAATTTTTAATATGATTTTTAAAATCATAAATACAATAAAAAAATTAAGAAAATGAACACAAATAAACAATTTAAAAAACAAAATAAAAAACTAATAAAATTGACAAGAATTGAACACAATAAAAAAATTTAATGAACCAAAAATAACAAAAGAAGAAATGTAATGAACAAATATGAAAAGAATAAAAAGCACAAAATAATTAACAAAATATAGAAAATGTAAAAATTAACAACTAAGTGGACAAAATGAAGAAAGCAGTGAAAAAGTCATCAACAAAATGACAAAATAGTCAACCAAATTGAAACAAATAAAGAAAAATGATTAATGAAATGTACACAAAGGGAAAAAAAAGGAAATAAGGGTACTGCGTTGTAATTTATTAAGACTAGCATGTGTTGTATGCATGTGTGTGTGTGTGTGTGTGTGTGTGTGTGTGTGTGTGAGAGAGAGAGAGAGAGCGAGAGAGAGAGAGAGAGAGACTAATGGAAAGAGAGAGCAGGAGTGCCTGAGGAAACACCTTCCCCTAGTGGCCACCAGCAAATGTGTCAGAGCCTGGGGTCTCCACATCTGGAAACCTCAGTGATTATAAGAACGTCATTACATTGCTTCGTTTCATTTACCAGTTTCAGTCTAATTTTTTTAAACATTTCTGTAATGACTTGAATGACACTTTTCCTTCATTCCTAATTGGACAGACTGGGAAATGTGCTCCCACACCGGGCATGAGGGGACTTTAGGGGTCCCTGAGGCAAATTTTGAGGGAGTGCTTCTCCACTCTGAAACAATTTAATTCTATGGCATTATTACTTTTGCACAATGGAACTACACTGCCATGAAATTCGAATAAAATTAACTCATTTTCTGAGCAGAAATGTCTGTTAAAGGTCAAGCATCTATAGGGATTAAGGACATAGCAGAAATAAAACACTGTGTTTATTGTGTGCATGTGAGATATGCATAGTTATGTATACATTAGTACATAATGACACAAAAATGGCATTTTCCTCCACCATGTTGCAATGTCAGGAATCTATGTGTTTCTTTTCTACATCATCTCACTCATGTCACCACTCATGTCCTGTCTTGCTACATTGCAACCAGGTACTGTACGTAATGTTTTTTCTGAAATCATTATATTGACTGATACATTATTGCTTCTGCGTCTGTGTCAGTGCATGGTGGTGGATTTAGCTTTTGTTCATGTTTGTTCATTTTTCTGCATTATTTTGTCCCTGTTTGCTTATTTGGATACTTATTATGTTCACTTTTGCTATTTCTGTGACTTATTTTGTTGTTTTGATCATGTTGTTGGTTTCTTTTTGTACATTTTTGGATGATTTTCTTGATAATTTTTTCAACCATTTTGACTAATTTCATTGCAGTTCATTTTTGCATATTTTCTGAAGTTTCATTGTACCATGCGGCCACTTTTTCCTTCATCCAAACTCTCTGCACCAATCGCCAAGAATTTCTGCTGAGATGCCATCAGTTCCCTGCTCCTCATTGGCTGACAGATGACAATAATATTCCAGCTGTTTCCCCCCCTCCTCTCTCCTCCCCTCCTCTGTTCAACTTAATCCTGACAGCTGCCTCAGCCAATAAGAAAAGAGCGCCGACTCCGGCCACCCTCTGATTGGCTAAGAGCGGATGGTCTTGCGGGCGGGGACTGAGAAGTTAGGAGCCCCTTCATCCAGCTGTGGGAGCTTTGCTGATGGACGAAACCGAGCGAATACAGTCTGGAGGAGACAGGACTGAGAGCAGGAGCAAAAAAAAAAAAAAAAGCAGCAGAAGCAGAAAAAGCAGCAGCCGGTGTTTTCATGCACAACAATGGAGAGAGAAGGCGTTTGTGACATTTAGAAAAAATATCCAAGGCTGTCTTTATGTCTTTTCTGCTGCCTGTTTGTGTTCCAGCGCTGGATGTGCAGCAGCATCTGCACGGATGTTTCCAACATTGATGCGGGATATATGAACAACCGCCTGTGGATGCAATAAAAAGTGTTGGATTCTTAATCCCACGGAGGGAAACCAGTGGAGCAAAGGGATCCATTATTACGCGCCGTTATTTCCCATTTCGCTTCTTTTCCATCAGCTTTGAGGGGATCACAGGGAAGAAGTTTATTTGCGGAGAGGCTGGAAAACTCCGCACACCTTCCTGGATTTCCATTCTAACCGGTGGATGATTATGGGGAGTTTTTGAGGCCCCCAGGAGAACGCTTTTTGGACACCGGGGGCCTGGGCGCACCGTGAAACAGCGCTGCTCACCACCTGGAAACTATACGGATCCGCCAGACGCACCAAAGCCACCGGAGCCCTTCCTTTCCTCCGCTCTTCTCCTCTCTCCTCTGTTCTCGATCTCTTCCCCCCTCTCCTCGTCTCTATCTCTTCTTCTTCTTAAACCAACATTTTTTTCAGGCTGGTGCAGGACTTTATCGCAAAAACAAAACTGATCATGCGATGACTGAGCGCGTCTTGGGCACATACCGAGTCCATAACAGGTAATAAATCCATCGAACGGAAAGATGCTCCTAAATGTCTCATTCTATTCACTTCTGACTTACTCTAATGTTCGCATATGATTAATCGACAAAGGCTGTGTTTACAAATAAACCATTTGTGTTGCTGATTGAAGGGGTTTTGTGGTATTGATGAAATGGATGAATGATCCGTATTGCTTATAGTAAATTCAGCTATTGCCTGCTCAAAACAATTTTATGGAACTACTGCCATTGTTCCCTACTGTTGCCCCAGATATTTAGATTTTATTATGAGCAAATGTGTAGCATTGGGGATGTTTTTCACTTCTGCAAAGTTAGAAATCAGCACATTTAAATGTACATGGCTGTTGAATAAAGGGGGTGGCTGACAGAAAGCGCGCAGCTCTGCAGACTCTTCAGCGTTTCTTGGGCTGTCAGCTCCAGAGGTGTAGATTTCAACTTTTGGGTCTCGAAAAAAAAACAAAACAAAAACATATGATCTACATAAACATTTTTTTGTTAATTGCTGGGTTCGATTTTCTTCCGTGCGCATTTCCTTTGTTAATTTGTCTCTGTTTTTGGCAATTTTTGGAAGAGTTCACTCTCTGGTGTTAATATCTTTGATGATTTTGATCATTTTCTGTTCAAATTTGTTCATTTTCTTGACACTTATTTTCATTTTGGGGGAGATTTCGTTCCTTTTTAGTTCACTTCTACCCAGTTTGTGGATTATTTCGTTCATGTTTGGCAATTTTCTCTTTTGTTCATTTTGGTTGGTCATTTTATTTATTTTTGCCAGTTCTCGTCCTTATTTAGTTTATCTTCATTCACTGATGTACATTTTGTGCATCGGCTTTGTGCATTTTGTTCTTTGTTCATTCTGTGCATTATTTTGGTATTTTAATGCTCATGTGGTTCAGTTTTTCTTATTTTGTTGATTATCATGTTCATTTTGGCTTATTTCCTTGATTGTTGTGTTCTTTTTTTCCTAGGTTTTGTTACAGTGTGGGCAATTTTGTTCACTTTCATTCATTTTGTGGATGATTTTGATAATTTTCGGAAATGTTCTTGATTATTTTGTTCAATTATTAATATGTTTTGCTCTTTCATTTCCACAGAGTGCAATATGTTGTCCGTTTACAGCATCTTCACACATTTTGCTCACTTTCTTCATCATTAGTTCTATATTTTCACTCTCTTTTTGGTTTTGTTTATTTGCATCAATCATTTTGTTCTCTAAATTGTTAATTCTGTGCTCTACTTTGTTGACGTAGCGCCCAACCTACGACCGTAATCACTTCTATTTCCTGTATCTAATCAGACGTTTGTGATCGATCACCTCGCAGGAGGTGAATGATGGCTGAAGATGGGGGTAATCTCTCCGGGATCCCCGACGCCAGGGACTCGGAAGGTCGTTCGTCTCTCCCGAGGACTTTCATCCGCCTGAACGACCTGTCCGGGGTCGGGACCGCAGGCGGGGAGCGCGTCGGCAGCGGCGGGGAGGTGGTGGTGGAGCCGGCGTCCCCCGCTCCTGATGGGATTTCTACCGCCGGAGAGGACGCGTCAGGCAGCGGCGGCGGGGACAACCTGCCCTACCCAACCCTGGCCCCCGTTGTGTTCTTCTACCTGAAACAAACCACCAGGCCTCGGAGCTGGTGTCTCAAAATGGTCTGCAACCCATATCCTTTTATTAATACAGTAGGAGACTCAGCAGCTGCTCATCTGTGGCAGGTAAGAAACACATGACTGGGCTTTGCCAGTTGACCTCAAAGGTGGTTGAAAGCGGGTCCTGATACACAGATATTTATGACATATATAGGTTGTGCTCATTGATCTGTTTACATCCTGTAAGTCACTGGTCAGAATTTAGCGATTACAACCTGAACAAGTGGCTTGAGTCACCAGGGGTCACCTGAAAGGATGTGTTCATGTATGTGTGTTTTAATTTATTCATCTAGAGCTGGGAGATACAGCCAAAAAAGTTGTCATTTATGAAAATATTCATATCAGTCACTATAATAAATCATCATGTTATTTTATTCAAGTGGGATTTGCGCCACAGTGAATTTTGAACTATTTAGCCCTGTTTTTAAATAGTTTGTTAAAGATGTAGTGAGACAGAACACAACGTATGATATAAACAAAACAAAAGATGAATTAGCTGCAAAAAATGAATAAAAGATGCAAAAAGCTGAACATGATGGTAAAGACACACAAAGGTGTGAATGATGTATAAGACAGAAAGAAGATTAGTACATCTCTATGAAAACTATGAAAACATTGTAAAAGACGAAATACTCTAGCTCGGGTTTTCATGGATTTTTAGTTTTGTTGAAAAATATGACATAAAAACAGAAAATGCAAAAATTATGCAAAAAGCCAAAAAGAATGCAAAGACGAAGAACATAAACAATGCAACAAGACAAGATGATGTAAAAGGTGGTGAAAGACATAAAAGATGCAAACAGGTGAGCACTATGTAAAAGATGTAATCACATAAAAGAAAAGACAAATATGACATAAAACACCCAGAAAATATCAAACAGTGAAAATATAGAAAAACGGTGAGAAAAGATGAAAATCATATTCTCAGATTCACAGATTTTTTTACATTTTGTTGAAAAGTAACATAAAACTACGTACATATACAAAAACAATGCAAAAAAAAAGCATAAAGAAAAGCGTAAGATGTCTGAAATAATATGAAACAACGAAAAGCTTATTTTTTCTGATTGTTGAAGACAATATGACAGATGCAAAGGGACAAAACTGACACAAAATGCTAAAACAACATAAAAGACAAAAAAAGAGATTGATTGTGAATTATAATTATAGAGGCAAAAGAAAACAGTTTATTATGACAATATATCACAAAAATGATCAATGTATCTCCTAGCTCTAGTTCATGGTCATTGGTAAGGACATGCATGTGTTCATGTGTGTTTTCCAAACTTTCCATTTTTCTGTTGCCACGTCATGCTCTGATTCCTCCACTGCTGCTGTTTTGCCTCTAATCGATCAGTTATAATGACTGTGAGTGATGAAAATCTATTGACCTCACATGAACAAGCCTATAGTAGCTACAGAGGCTGTCCTGTTCTAATTAGTTTCTTGATACATACCTGGAGTGGCTGTTTATTGATCAGTGGTGGTGGACGGGTGGAGTCTATTCAAGTCCCAGAGCCTTATTGAATCATTCTTGCCACAGAAGTGTGTTATTGATTCATAAGTGTACTGACCTGTGCTGATGCAGTTCACTGGAGGGGCTCAATGCGCTGGAGACTCTTTTCTGTTTCTCTGCATGTGTCAGACTTTGCTGGTTTAGGAAGAAGGCTGCTGCTGCTGCTTCTTTGGCATCTCTGCTCTGGAGTATTTTAGGTATTTTTTTATTCTAGTGGAGGACTAGGTGTTAGTGTTAATGTCAGTTGGTGTACCTGTCTCCCTCCTGGGCTTCCTCCTACAAACTCGCTCCATTCATTATGGCTGTTCCCTCACGTCATTTCACCCAGAATTGACAGATCAGCTGATGTTGATTTGTGTACAAGTTAAAGAAATATTTAAGATGAAAAATAAATGTAAATGATGCAAAAACACAAAGATAATGAAAAACCGTCCAAAAGATGTATAGATATAAAAGTAAAAGATACAAAAACTGTGTTGCTAAAGGAAAACAGTCTAAGAAATGCAAAAGAACAAAATAGTGTAACAAAAAATGACATCAATGACACAAAAAACAAAAATGTTGTAGAAGGCAGAGAGACATAATAATGACAAATGATGCAAAAAGACAAAAAACATGTAAAAGATTAAAACAATGCAGCAATAATGTAAGTAGCACAAAAAAACAAGTCAAAAGACCCATGTGAGACAAAAGGACAAATAAGAACAAGAAGAAGAATAAAGAGACTAATATGTAAATTGCTAAAAAAAGTGCAAAAATTTTCCAAAGTTGCAAAGCGTTTAAAAGAATGTAAAAGATGCAAAAGTAAAAAAAATGATGTACAATATGCAAAATGATAACAAGATAAGAAATATTTGGTCTTTGATTTTGTTTGAACAGTTTTTTTTCAATTTATTTTGATCTTGGTCTAAATAAATATGATTATCACAGTCTGAATTCTTATCATTATATATTATAAATAGAATGACTGTTCATTTACATATACAGGTAGAGAACTAAGTAACATAACGATTCCATCCGTCCTGTCGTCTTCCTTCCTTCCTCACACTACTCCTGGTTTTCCCATTTCTTACCTGTTAAATGCTGATTTTAACAAAATGCTGTCGGTGCTGCTGCTCATTTTTACCCGTTTCAGTTTGTTCTGTTGTTCTGCCTTCATCATGTGCCCTGCTCCCCGATTCTCTTTCTCCGTCCCAGCCATCGCTACTGATTTCCATGTTTGTAAATGTCAAATCTTTAAAAGGTCTTACAAATAGACTTTTTTTTAGCAGCAGGGGTACTTGACTCCCCTCCTCCTATCCTTAGGGAGTGTTGGCAATCTTTGATACTATAATAAGTCAGAGATCTCAAATATTTTCATTTCACCCCCCTCCCCCCACCCACACACATAGGGACCCTCCTGTTAGAGTCAAGAGTTCCCAGTAGATACTGTAGGAATGGGTCCAGTTTGCCCGATGGCTTCTGGATATTTTTTTAGTCTGAAGAATTTGCTGAGATGATTCATGAAGTTGGATTAAAACTATTCTTTATTTGTCAAATCCTCCCACCAGTTTTGACATTTCTTTCAGGTTAAGGTGTGAGCTGAGCTGTTTTCATTATTATGATATTTTATTTTAGGACATGTATTAGTGCTATATGACACTATGATGTGTTATTGTGCTATTTCAGTTAGAGTTGACTTGCTTTGTTGTCAAGAAACATACACAGAAAAAAAACGAAGAAAACTAGAATGGCACTAGACAACACGGCCCAGAGTGCACACACCTGACAGATCTGGGCCTGCTCCAGAATCCATCCAATTGGACTGAATATGCATAAAAAATATAGATGCATTCACTCCACAGCTTTGGTGGTAGATTAAGTCTCTGAACCTACAGTAATAGTTACTGCACAACAGATGAAAAAAAATCAACTTTTTCATGGATTTGTGCCAAATTGGAAACATCCTTAGAAACCCTTCTCCTAAATAGCTGTGATTTTTTTTTTTTTAATCACGATCCTTACATTATTCTTTAAGAAGTTACTGAAAATGTTGAAAAATGCCCTATCTCGGAATGTTAAAGAAATGGATGAATCCTGAATCTGCCCTTTTAACTGGATCTTGGCCCAAGCTTTAGCCTTCCACCAAATTTCATGGAAATCAGGTCAGTGTTTTGTGTGTAATCCTGCTAACAGGCAAACCAACAAACAACCCTACAGATGCTGGTGAAAGCATGACCTGCTTAACAGAGGTTATTACAAAATGATCAATAAAATGATTAAAAAATGGCAAAATTATCAACAAAATATTAACAAAATGAACAATTAGATTTCCCTAAGCCTTCTTAAAATGCAGCCTTTTGCAGTTAAGTAACCAATATTGCAGTTACTATTGCAATTTCATAAATTGCGTAGCTCTAAGTGGTACCATGTTAAGATGATGATGCTTTACACATATGTTAACTGAGGTTGAGTAATAATCACACATAACTGTATATTCAGTTGCTTTGTGGTATTATTATTGTGTTTAAGTTACAATTTGTCTCTTTGTATGGCAAATTTTTGATAAATACTGGTTATGAAAACCTGAATCTGTTATGATAATAAGAACAAGGACTGCAGCTCACAGTTATTTTCATCATCACTTGCCATTAAATGTTAATGTTTAGCTTTTAAAGTGTCAGCAAGAGATGATAAATACTCATCTGCACTAATGCCTCCATCATTCTTGGTGTCTGTAACCAATAATCTAAATCTGGGAAAAATTACCTGAGCCATTTATGAAGATACCAGATAACATTTAATTCCAGCAGAAACCAGCCAAATCAGCTTTACTACATTATTAATACATTAGACAAGCCATCATTTCTCTTGTGAGAGTTTGCACTGCTGTCCCTGTTGATGGTAAACCACAACTATTATCACTCATAAGTTATCACATTTTGACGCTTGGTCATGAGCCCTTGGTGCGCACTTTAAACACCACGGGTATGCCTATAGTGTTCACTTTGTCATGCAGGGCACCACAGAGATAACTAAATTTGAGGACTTAGGCAAGAGAGGAAGCAAGTGGAGGAAAACCTAGAGAGGTGGAGGTATGTCCTGGAAAGGAGAGGAATGAAGCCTCAGTGAGACAGAATACATGTGTGTGAATGAGAAGGACCCAAGAGGAACGGTGAGGTTACAGGGAGCAGAGATAAATAAAGTGGAAGATTTTAAGTACTTAGGCTGAACAGTCCAGAGCAATGGAGAGTGTGGAAAAGAGGTGAAGAAGCGTGTGCAGGCAGG
>JAQQAE010007650.1:0-15720 GCA_029823295.1 Pseudamia nigra | reverse complement strand
CGAGGATTAAGGGGTAGAAAATGGATGGATGTCTGTCTGTCTGTACTGTTCAACCGACCTGTGGGACATTACTGAATGTTCTTGAGGCTTTTACAGACAATATGGTTTTTTAGGAGGTTATGTTTTCATTTGCATTAGTTTATTTTTCTGTTTGTTTAAAACATAACATTATAGAGATCAAGCGATAAGATTCTGGGAGTGATGTGGATCACCATCTGGATCCAGAAGATTTTTAAAGGATTTTTCACCATTGTGAGATATGACCAAATTCCACATTTGTACTTGTAACACCATAAATAACACACAGAAAATTTTGCCAAAAAAACACAGGATAACACCATAATAGATTCTATCAAACCACAAAGCTTGATCCTGATATGGGCAATATTCCAGATATATTGATCCATAATGCTTATATGTACAGGGTTTGAGGGAAAATAGCTACTGAAAGGTAGTAAATAAAGCTACAAACATGAAACCAACACCAAATTGTAGTGGAAAGTCTTCTGATTCAGTAATATGTCCATGGATTTGACAAATCATCAACATTTAAGGAGCTAGATCCAGAAGAAAGCAACCATTGTGGCAATAATTTTTGTAAATAACTATTGAACTAATAAAATAATATTAAAACTGAGCTTCCTCGGTGGAGGCCTGCGTTCGCAGAGTGCTTTCTAGTTAGTAATTTTATTGAAGGCATTAAATCAGTAGGAACTTGGTAATAGTCAATAATTGTGAGGAAAATTGGTCCTTAAACTAACATTCCGAAGACAAATACTTCAAATGAAAGTCTTTAAATGTAATTTTCCTGGTGTGATTTAAGTTGGAGGTTTTTTTATAAACAGAAACCCTGCTAATCTGGTATTAGGGACATATAAGATTTAGTCCTGTCACATATTTCACACCCATGATGTTAAAATGCATATCAAAAACTTTAAAACAGTTAAAACAGTGAGTTTCTGTTTGTAGCATTACACCAATTCTCACAAACCACTTTTCAATGAGTAAAGAAGGAGAATATGCAACCATTTGTTCACAATTTATTCACAGAAATATAAAGTAGTATGTCAAGTACATCACTTTGTACAAAATTGCACAGACTCTTCAAAACTCAGTCAGACAACAGAAAATCAGCCTTAAGAAGGTAAAGAAAAGAAAAGAGACACAAGCAGTCTGATATGTGAGATGGGCTCTTGCAACAGACAGGTTCCACTGAGGATGTTTCGTAAACATAAAGAATCAATCAATTGTACATAAATAAAGACTCAATAGGAAAAATGTAATTTACAACCACTGAGGAATAAATATGTTTCAAAAATAGGATTCAGATTGGCACATGAACTGCTCCGTCCGCTCCTTGACTAAAATGATTATTTCACCTCCTAGATTAAATGGTCATGCTTGAAAAACAGAAGGAGCTTCTTGATATGTTTATTCAGACAGAACCAAACTGGTGAGTATGTTTTAGATATATATATGTATATTGTTTACAGCGATGATAGTTCTGTTTTGGGGGTTTTAGTGTCTTTAACATGCTTTGAGAGGGTGTTCTATTTTATACTGAAGTTCTAAGGCCTTGGTGTCAATTTATATAGCAAGAAAATAAACTTGGTGTGCATTATACTCATATATCTGCATGAAATAAAGCACAAATGCCACATCTGTCTACTCAAGCATGACCACTTAGTACATTTGTGTTACTGCCTGCACCCTTCTAGTTCAGACCACACCACACAAACAGTAAACAATACTATGACCTTCCTAAAAAACAAGTTCCAAGGCCCTCCGATAAATGCTGGATTTGGTATAATAATATCTTCAAGGCATTACTTCAAAGAGAACTCCTATATTAACAGCATATCTAATCTACAGGTTACTGATATGATGAGCTCGAGTACAGAACCAGCACCAGACGGAGGGACCTCGAAAACCATGTTTTAGAAACTCTGCTGTAGCACACCGATCATTGGAAAATATTTTGACTCTAATACACCACCACACACTCATACAAATATCCCGGTATGACAGCAAAATGGGAACCACCCTGTCGTATTCATACGACTTAATGTGTGTTCTTCCTCTACTTCAGACTGGCTTTAACACAATATACTGTATGATCACCTGTGTTTATGTTGCAGCCATGAATAAAACTGTGACAACAAAACTATTTCAGCATGTTTGGTGTGTTTTAAGCACAAACTGACACTAAAATAATCACCTGCATTTGATTCTCAACATCCTCCTCCTCACTGATATTGACAGTAGCGTCCTCATCGCTACAGTCCATTCAAGTCCAAGGTATTTGTCAGGCACTAGGACCTTTTAGGCTATACACACTTAAGAAAAACATCTCCAAGCTAACACTAACATGTTCATGATTGCTGTTCTGATGTTAGTGTAGAGCAGACCCAGAGCAGGACTTTGTAGGGAAGCCCCGAAGGGACAGTAAGGATATCCGGGAAAGACTCAAAGCAGCTTTCTAAACATTAATGGGATGCTCTTGGGAGCGCAGAGCAGCTCTGAAGGGAGGGACTGTGTAATGGGGGTCATTTTAGATTTTGATCCTTCATTGGGGTGGTGGCACAGGGTGTGCTCCCAGGGAACTGTGGGTAACAATGACTAGAAAGAGGATGAATCAAAGCCATATGCCTCAGCTAGGTGACTTTTCATGCTTTCTGTGCTGCTATTTTTTCGACACTTCCCACTCCAGCTCTACCCTTTCTACCTGAATTTTCACCTGACAGCGTGTGAAACGTTGTGACAAAGCCTGAGGGGATTTATCTGCATGACCTGACTTCACTTCCCTTTCCCGTCAGAGAAACAGGACATTGCCTTGAAACAAAATCAAACAAACAAATTGAGGGCTGATGCAGTGATTTGTTTTCATCATCATCAGCGGACCTTCCCATGTCACCTCTAAGATCCAGCTTTTTTGCATTTCATCCAATCAGAGCCTCTGAATGAAAACCAGCCTTGGCTGTTTAGTAGAAAGAGTACTGATTCTCCACCGCACGAGCCCTGCGAGTCCCATCAGCATCGTGGTAGTCCTCAGAGGTACCACTAGTGGCTTCCAGCAGCCGCTCTGAACTGTTGCTCCTGCTCTGTAAGCCTCCTCCTGTACCCGGGTCACTGCGGGACAGGGAGGGGAGGGCAGTAGGTGATGAGGAGGTACTTGAGGAAAGGGGAGCATCAGGGGGAGGAGGCCCTGCAGCTGCTGGGATCCCAGAAGGAAGGAGAGCTGGCTGAGATGAGTCTGTCCGGCAGCCTGGTTCTCTGGGTGGAGTAATGACTGGAGGCACTGTCACATCTGTAACAGATGAAGGGAGAAAAAAGGTTGTTTTTATACAGGGGCTCTCAACTTTCTTCTGATTGCCAAATCCACAAACTAGAAGGCCCTCAAAGAGCACAGAACTCTACCAAGGCAGCTCAACTTCTCTTCACAGTGAAAACCTACTGTTTTTATTTGAACATATGCTCATTTCCCCTACAATGTTATTGCACCCAAAAGCAATATTCTTACATTTATTTGACCTCATCATTGGATTCTTTGACCATGAAAACCTACCATTAGCATTTGGAATCACATACATAATATTATTAGTTCAATAGTTATTCATGTAAAATGATATTTCCATAGTGGTGGTTTCCATCCATCCATGCATCCAGATATAGATCATTTGAGTAATTTTGGAGACCCATACATCTCAAAACAGAAAACTAAAATGAGAATCACAAGTTTGACTCCTAAAGTCTAGAAGAGCAAGCACCGAGCACTAAAATGTTCCTCTAGGACAGAATTAAGCATCAAAACTTATCAACACACTTGAAAGTCTTGATAAAACTGAAACATTGCTGAAACAACACACAGTGAGTCATGCACTTTTATATATTTATTTATTTATTTATTTAATCTCAGGGTTCACAGAAGAAATAAGAAATGCCAGGGCTACATAAAATTTAACCTACCATACTTCTAGCTGCAGGTTACATCACATTAGTTCTGTTCTACTGGTTAAAGTAGGAACTCAGTCATCTCAGATTAAGGGTGAAAAAACAATCTTGTGGGACAGCAGCAAAAAAAATGAAGTTAACTCTTTCTCTAACAGCATCGTGATTCACTGGATGTCTGACTAGAGCAGTGACAGGCATCATACACCTGAATCAAAGCCTCACACATGTAGCTGCTCTGAGGAGGGGTTAAAAGAAGAACAAGAAGAAGAGAGGTGAGGTTGCAGGCTCTAAAACAATAAAATATCTATTGAACATACACAAACACTAATCCAGCCACCCATCAATATTTCACAGCGTTAAACATGGTCACAGATGTCATTTACGGTATATGCAGTGGTGTGTAGTGTAGTCAGAAACCACATTCAAGTACTGTTACTTGTACTGCTATTTTGACCCAAAGCCACCATCTTGCTCTTTGGGTCTGCCACACCACTTCCTGTCAGTTTCCACAGTTTCTGAGTGTCTTTTGATGGTGAAGGAAACTGTACTGACACCTTGATATTCTTCACAATTTCTGTAGGAAAGACCTACACTTTTAAGTATTATGATGGTCTGTCTCTCTTCCTTTGTTAATTGTCTTTTTGTCACCATTTTTATCGCAACACAATGCTTTCTGCAAGACAATACTAGGGTATGGTACCACAGTGTTACAGCACAGCTTTTATGCAGACAGAGGGGGTTTCATCTATCAAACAACCTTGGGACACCTCTACGAATTAGTTGCACCAACTTTCAAGGCTTGGTCAACCGCCGATGGTGCAGAACAGCTTTAAGTTGTTAACCCATCTCTTGCTCTCTGATAAAGGCATTTTTTTTTATCATTCTGAAATGTACATTATTTTTCAGTTTTGGTAACCTTAACTTTTTTTTAACCTCTGGCAAAAAAGAAGGAAAAATTGGGGTGTTCTAAAACTTTTGCCCACTGGTGTATAATGAAGAAATACCAGCAAAATAGAATAAACTTTATTTATCAGTTTCTGGGAAATTTCTATGAAAATTTCCACAAAGTAGAACAAATTAGATAAAAATATCAATATCAATTATCAATTTAAAAAATGAATAAAAATGATCCTGACAGTGAATAAAACTGTCATTATTTATGTACTGTGGGCTTTTATAGACAAAAAGTTAAATGTAAACTAAAATGTAAATTGTTTTATTGGGGGGGACATTTTACTGATAATGAGGACCCCACCCAATCATCGTATTTTAATGACTGCAATGATACTTAAATTTTCATTATTTTAGGGAGGTGCTTTCCTTTTATTACCTCTAGTCAAGATGGTTGTTTAAAACACATGAATGCTGTTTTAATGGGTTGAAGTCTAATGGTTCGATGTACTTTGGTAGGTTTTCATTTGAAAATTGGACAATATACCTTTTAAGAGATGAGTGACTATGGTATTATGTCATAAAATTGCAAAGTATTTAAATCTTAATGACATTTTATTGTTAAAACTTTGTAGAATCAAAACTAATTTCTGTTGTTTTAAGTATGAAATGCTTCTTGTTATTCAGTATATGCCACATATGACTGAACTCCGTCAAAGTGACACATTTTCTGCACATTAAAATCAATAACAAAAGCAGGGATGGATACAATGTTTGCAACCTGCTGAATTAACATAAGCAAAATCACATTAAATTGTGTTTTATTGTTATTTTTTGGGGAGAGAGAAAGAGAATCCCAGAGAAGTCTGCACTCTGTCTAAGCTCCGATGAATCCTGAACACAGAAAGCAGGAGCCATTTCTGAAAATGAATAAATGCAGAATGATTTGGGAATGGAGAGAGAAGGGCCAGGGGTGGTTTGGGGTGATGATGGGACATCTACAGGGAGGGCCTGGGGTATTTCCTCTTGGTTGGGAGACTGTAGGTCACAGAGTTGGGAGGCTCTTCCTTCTTCAAGGAAGTGAAGGGCTTGGTTAAAACCAATAACCCTCGGACAAATCTGGACTTGTTCCGGTTTATGTACACGTTAAGGTGGAATGTGGTGTATTCAAGGAGCGCCTCATAAAACGCAGCATTGGTGCCGTCCATTGCAGACTCCACGAGGTTGTCTGCAGAGTGGAAATGTTTGCTCAGATCTTTGACAACCGCTCTGCTAATTTCTGTGATGTGCTTGGTTTTGCAAATTGTATTTTCAGGGATAGTGATTCCCTGCAGCAGAGTCTCCATATGATTCCTGACCATATTCACATCTGCTTTTTTTAAAGACAAAGAATGGACCTTTTTGATCAGCTTATTGAACAGGCTGCTGATCAGTTCCTCTGGAATCCTCTGGCGATTGGACTCCATTGATGGGGATGAGGACCAGTCTACCATGAACGACTGATTGATGTCCAGGGTGTAGTCTTCCTGGGGTGAGTTTGATATAATTGTATTCTGAGGATCCAGGGTGTTGGAAGTCTCTGCAGAAGTGGTTTCTGCAGGAGGGACGGGTGTCGTCACCTGTGGGATGGGGTCCAGATCCTCATGGAGGCTGGTGTCACAGGGATCCACAACACTGTTCTCTGTACTGGCTGGAGAGTCACCATCAGATGGCTCCTCCTCAGCTGTGTCCTCTACATGTGGAACCTCAGATAAACAAAGGGTGACGTCCTCCGTCCCGTCAGGTTGCACTGTAGAGGACTCATCCTCCAGAGACTCTGAAACAGGACCTGGTGTATATTCTGGGTCAAAATGATCCAGCTCTTTCAAGATACTATTACCAGACAGCGTTCCTGGAGAGACTGCAGCCTTGCCCATGTTGGTCATGGTCTCTTCAGGATGGTTCTGAGACCTTGAACAGACCCCCGTTACTTCTGCCACGCCAGGTGTCGTTGGCAGGATGCTTGCAGGCAGCTGTTGGTGGTTTTTCATATCCACATCCACAGGTGCAGCTTGTGTCGGCTGATGAGGAAGAACAATTCCAAAATTCTCCAACATTTTGGCAGCTGCATTCCACTTCGCTGCTTTCTTAGTTGGCCCAGTTCCCTCAGTCGACTGGTCATTCACTGACACCCGCATGACAAATTCATAGCCTTGCGGCAGGTGGTTCTGTGAGACCAGAACATATTTTGGCTCCTTCTGCCTCTTTGCCTGTTGCAGTTCATTCAGGCGGCTGATTGGGTTTGTGCTGTGCTCCTGTGGTCCCATGAGGGATTTTGTTTTGTGCCTCTGTTTGCAGTTTGGTACACTGGGTGCACAGGGCAAACTCCTCAGATGTGGCAACATGGCGGCTGCTGCCTGCTTCTTGGCGAGTTGTTTGGTTTTGCCCTCACCTTCTGAGGAGAATTCACCCACAGTAACACGCATGGTGAAACTCTTCTGACGCTCCAGTCCCTCTTCTTTTACGAATTTGTAGCTGACATTTAGTTGGTGTTTTACCGCCAGCTCCTGTACCTGAGTGATTTCTGATGTAATTTCATCATCAGGTTGTTTAATGACTCCATTCAGAAATGCCGCCACAGCATAGGATGCTGCATCCTGTTGGGCCCAATAAAAATTTGTTCCTTTGCCAACAAATCTGTTGTTTCCAATACTCAGCTCCACGTGGTACAGGTATTCAGTTTGGATATTGCTTCTTCCAGAGTCCACACGTCTCCAACCAAGACTCCTAAACTGAGGTTTTTTTCCAATTTTCCTCTTACATAAAACATAAAGCTGAGTTAAAGAAGTTGTGTAGGATGGATAAGGGATTTCCCTCTGTCTTGGCATGGGAAGTGTGCTCTCTGCCCATGCAGCTCTGGCAGCATTGTGCTGGGCTTCTTTGATGGTGGAACCCTCTCTGTCCCACTGCTGGTCACGGAGTGTGAGACGTACAGTGAAAACCGGGCTGTGGGCTGGTCCTTGAACAGTGAGCAGCCTGTATTCTTTGTCAATATGGTTGTATGTGGCCAAATCATTAATCAAAGTCATAGGCGTCTTCTGATCACTGGCTGCCATTTTGTTCATAAATTTTCTCCTGTTTTCTAAAAATGGCGACAAACCATTTTCACACTGTGTGAAATGTTACATGCTGTGAAATGACTTGAGTTTCTGGGTTTTGTGTCCGGAATAAGCCAAGCTCCATTCCAGACTTGGCAGGACAGCTTGCTTTGATTCCATTGCCATGGCAACAGCACATACACACATATTCATCAACTTTATACTGCGCAGATATTGAACTTATAAAATGAAATAACAATTTTACACAGTAAATAAAGAAATAAATTGTTACAGAATACATTTAAAATAAATGAGTTGAGCTCTACAGTTGTTTGTCCCACTCTTAGACTGGTCAGTGAAGTGGACATTCAGATTAAAGGTTCTCAATGGGGAAGAAAAATAGTGTTGTTGTGGAATGTCTACCACAAGTGTTCTAAAACACTTTCAAACAATTTGCCATTATTGAGCTATTGATCGCAGAAACCTTTTAATCTGCCTAACTTTACCTAAGTCACATGGAGCTTTTTTGTAAGGACACTAGTCTACATCACTATTCTGATGGATTTAAATACAAGGGAATTCATCTGATGGGACAATTAAAAGCTGGCACCGTGCACATGACACGACGTCAGCGACAGGACCATGAAAGACACCTGAAGTATGGAATGTAATCAAAATGACTATATCACATATTTCATAGCATTTTTCGGTATGAAGTCTTGTGACCTTATAAGAAAATAAGAGTGGATTGACTGAATCTGTGCTTAAATGAGTGTGATGTCAGCTGTAAACTGGCAATAACATGTTTTTGTAAAAGTTGAATAATGCACTGCAAACCTTGGTAACCACATTGTGCCACTTGTTTCTCTGAGAAACACAATATTGACAATTTCTATAAATCCTTAAAATACTTTTCAGCACAAAACCCAAAAGATTTAAGTTATTTGATGTTTTATTGGACCCAAATGTAGAAGAATTATTATAAACTGTTTAACTGAATATGAATCCACGTATCATAGCATTTTATGTATCTTACTCTTTAAATGTTACAGATAATATTACATGTATGCAGTAATAAATAAAGTCTTAGCTTATGTAGTTGGAATAAATTGAATTGTATTTATTTAATGTAAAGTAAAAATGAACAAAGCAATCACTAAACCAACCAAATCTGTCTGTCTGTCTGTCTGTCTGTCTATCTACGATGCACTGCATCTACGATGCAATAATCAATAAAAATGAAAAAACCAAAAAACAGAGCAAAAAAAAAAAAAGTCAGGGGACAAAGAGTGTACCCAGGTTGGATATTTGATGCATCTTTCTTCTTCCTGTCAAAATCTGGCTAACTCATCTACTGTTCTTTTATTTTCATTTTCTGTTTGTGTTCTTCATTATTTTGTTTATTTGCTGTTTATTTTGTTGTCTGATTTAGTGCTTTTAACCCAAAACTTACAGCGGGTGAAATCCTTAATGGATCCATTGAAATACACTAAGGATTTCAATGGATTTTGGTGCAGGTAGGTGCAAACGCCATGTCCCCATACTTTGTTCATTGGAAGACATGACTAACTTTGTATATTACGTCTAATTTCTTTTTAACTCCAGTTGAACATTTGACAATACAGTATCATTCCCACTAGGGGTCATCCTGAAGTCTGTTTAATAACACATGAATAGTACGGATTTATCCCTTCTCTTAATAATTGCCCCTTGGTTGAGGCCGGAGAGCAAAAGGCTCCTTCAGAAAGCAGCGTATAAACACAGGCAGTGTGGGCCTCCTTTATTATCCTTTCTCTTGGTGGGCAATAACACCAACAACACTGCAGCCAAAGACATGCCTGATCAGAGTATCAATAAAGCCTTTTACACCCTGAATCAAATCCTCACTCTGTCAGTGTGTGCGTGTGAGTAGAAGTGTGAGGGTGTGTAGGCCCAACGTTCGGGAAACAGAGGGCCTCTTTGTGACCACCAAGGTGGGTTGTGGCCAGAGTCTCGGCCTGCATGCAAAACTCCTGTGGTATAATCGCCCCCTCACTCTCCTGCACAGGAGGGCATTCATCCCCTGCCAGGACCGAGGAGGGTAGGGGCAGTTAGAGTGGAGGGAGGGGGCAGGTCAGTGAGTTTTAACTCTGCCTTCTTCTTCTACAAAGACAAATCTCTGTTACCCCACATTATGACAGACTACTGAACAGTATTACCCCGAAACACTTTGACTTTGTCTAAAGTGGCCTCTCGCATACTGTTCACATAACATAAGGGTGGGGTAAAGGTGGGTTTCATATTTGCTATTATAGCAGTTTATTACTTTATTAATTTTTGTTCAGTTCCATCATTTCTGTTCATTTCATTGATTATTTTGTTGCTCATTTTCCCTGATAATGAAAAATTTCTGTTCATTTTTTGTTCCGTTGTTTGTTCATTGTCTTGATCATTTTTGCTTATATTTGTTTATTTTACTATTATTTAGTAAAGTTTGTGTAATTTCTGGGTTATGTTGTTAATTTCGTCCTATTTCTGATTCTTATTTTATGCTTTGCTTGTAATTTGTTTTGCTAATGTGGTAAATTAATTTGTTTACATTTGGCTATTTTTGTTGGGATCCATGCAGACAACACATATATCTGACAAAATTTTAGAAACCCCTGACCTAAAGTGGCATTACCGACTGAGTTTGAGAATCTGGAATGAGGTATATGATTTGTAGGAAATAATAACCATATGCAAGTATAAAGTAAATACCTCTTCTACTACACATTCAAATATTTACAGCATCCTCAGTTATGTTATGTAATCTTCTTTCATGATATGAACTGTAACAACTGGTATTATAGATATCGATAGAGATCTGTTATGTATTTTGCCGATTCGTTTGCTGACATGACTCAGATGCATCCAAGTCAGAGTTTGTCATTTTGTTCCATTTGGTCGACTGTCAATGGTGTCTTACATCTTCATATTAACATTTAGTATCACCTTTAATTATTTCATCAAAATGAAATGGGATAATATAAACTTATGTCAATAAATGTGAGGCAAAAAATATTCTACACAGATTCATGTGTTATTTCTGTCTGAATCGGGTCCGTTTTTTTATTGACTGTGATGGTGACAACAACTCCCATTACAGAGCATTACTGTCTTATTATTTTCCCAGAGAGAAACCTGAGTGGCAGAACATACTTACTGAATTTAATGTATTTGACTTCTTTTATTTTTTCTTTCTCTACCACGCACTAATACACTGTGTAGTATTGAAACACACAGGTCCCTTTTCTACCATATGAACAGTTGTTGTTGAACCAGTGCTGATCAGGTTCATTCCATCTAGTGCACTGGCCTGTGCTTCTACAGGTTTGAGAGGATCTGTTCTATTCAGGGGCCATTATTTTAGAATACGTGTGTAGGTGGCAGCAAATGACAACAGCCCTCTCTAGTTTTTCTCTTATTTTATTTTTTTAATTTTTGCACATACACTGCTGTTTTAACCTTCTTTTATATGATCAATTTTGGATTGATATGGAGAGAAGAGTTTACTCCAGAGAGGGCCTCCTGGACCTGAGGCAGAGGAAATGTGGAGCTTATCAACCGATACCACTGGATCTGAAAAGGACTCTATGTGGCTGCAAAGTCAAAAACAGAAGATTCAGGTACAAGCCTTGTCTACAACTCACTATCCAACAAAGTGGATAAGATGGAGGCACTGAACCCCAGAAGGAGTTTCAAGAACATAGCTGGAACGGTGCCGTTTTCCCTTTTGGGGAACAGGGCTAAGAGTATGAAGTTGTGTTGTTACTTTGCATTATTTTTGCTCAAATCTTAACAGAATACTAGCAAAATGGAATGATCATCCTGCAATTTAGAGGTCTTTCAGTTCATAGTATCAGAAACATTTTAAACACCTTTATGCATGTTTCTGTCTCTACTACATGTTCACAATCCTCAGCACTGATTGTTGTTTGTTTTGGCACAGTTTAACACACAGGAGAATCTCATAGGTATTTACAGTGAATATATTTTGGAGCAGTTTTGTGTTGTGTACCTGTGTTGGAACTCCGCTGCACTTGTACGTAGGACCGTAACGTGATGTCGGCAGAGCCTCCAGATTCGAGGGGGATGGGGTGGGCATGGAAGTGTCTCAACATGTCCGACACGGTATGAAACCACAAGTGGTGGACGTGGCACTGCCCGTTCTCATTCACTGACAACCGCAAATGCTGGAAGTGAGAAGGAGGAGACAGGAAACAGACAAGGTGGAGAAAGGTTTGTGATTCTGTAAGGGTGAGAAGAGACTGAGAAGAGAGGAAAAAAGAGACCAAAAACTACGAGACAGAGAGCTACAGTCAACCTAACAGGCTGAGGCAGAGGTCAGGACACTATCTGAGGCATCTCACGGTGGGAGCAATGCGACAGAATGCCAAGGCTGACACCAGAGGAAGAGGCAGCTGCTGACACTTCCTCAACACCACCGCCTGGCAGGATGTGATGTGCAGGGATCATATTACATAAGAAGACATCCATGTTGACATTGCTGTATCTTTTCCAGGACCTGAACAACTTAGACTGCTGTGAACTGCGGCATATCCAAAATGTCAAGATATCCAGTCTGAGAGGTTTTATTACTACTGCAGAGCAGCAGTGACACTGCAAGGAGAGATTCATTTATCATATTGTACTGTACAGTTCATCATTTACACAACTATTTAATAACTTCAGTCATCTTTTTTGTATAAATACTACACACTGAGATGTAAAATGCTCATTTGAAATCACCATGTGTTAATTATAACATTTTATGAGACAAATCTGCTACATCAAATGCCAAAAAAAATAATGAATCAATGGTACAACAAGTCACTTGGCTAGAACCTCGACTACTCACATGCTTTGTACCATAGTTATTTTATCTCAAAGGCTACATTCACACTGTAGTCCTTAGAGCTGTTGACTGTTTATACATTGTAAAACTCTGCAAAAATTTGTTTCCAATATGAATTGATCTGGGTCCTGAACTGAACAATGTACGCAAACGGTGTCACATGCAACAAAGAGTCATACAGAAGTAAAGTGCCAGAGAAGTCAGTGTTTACGGTTTGAATTATAAGGCGATGTGCCATGAAAACCAGCACATTAAAGACTGCTGGTGATGACAAGAAAGAAGGAGAAAAGAGACAAGTTTTAATGGTAACTGTCTGTGGAATGATGATTCTTGAATCGGTTGTCACTGACTGGCTCCTGATAATTAAGTAAATGTCGCCATAGAGAGACATAATATGACAGCTCAGAATGATCCAAAAAATCAGCCCAGTATGGTTCAGGACCACAATTGGAAGTGGACCAAACAGAACTGAAAAGATCAGTTTCAAATGGTTTATGTTGTACACTGTGAGTCACATGTGAGCAAAAAGAAAAAAATAGGCCACTTTGCCTGCAGTGTGAATGTAGCCTGCTAATTTACATGTATCTGTTCAGTTCATCATCTCTTTTTTATCTGCTCACCTTGGCTTTTCCCTGGAAGTTGAAGGTGAGGACGTACTCGCCTGGCCGCGTCTCACTCTGGCGAATCACAAAAAGGCCATGGCTCCTGGCTCCGCCTGCAAGCACCAGCTGAGCTGCACGCACACGTGATAGTGTACCATGGAACCATGGGTAACCTGCCAGGCTGGCATCGCCATCTGACTCTTTGGACCCTTCACTGCCACCTGAACAGAATCCCAAAACTCAGCCTTTCTCTGTGTATTGTTATGTTATTACACAACCCCAGGAGAGGATATTTGTTTAAGTGTGTGTGTGTTACCTGTGGCCGGGTTCGAGCCCTGTGCCTCTGGAGACTGAAGGAAGCGCTCTAAAGGCATGTGGGATGGGTGCTGGGTGAAAGGGGGCTCCCTGCACCGTACTGAGGGGGCGCTGTAATGCTCTGCTGCTGTAGGACATGACCTTTCTGGAGCACGATAGATCCCTAAATACATTTTGAAATATGAATACATATGCACCAAAACATTTGAGCGTTACGTAACATTTGGTGCTGCAGGGAAAGAGGGGGCTTTGCTCACCCTCAGACAGCAGCTCACAGCTGCACGAGGCCACCATGGAGCAGTCTTTGGAGGCCTGACCATGAGGACACGACGCCAGCTCGATGTCGTCACCACTGTCACTGTACACAAGCACACAGGTCAGAACTCCCTAAGAGCATATACACATGCACACACATACAAACAAACATCGCCATGTCCTAACACACAGGATGACACACACCCACATCCGACAAACAAGGACACAAATAATCCTTATGTTTACGTTGTGAGCTGCACCGACAAACGTCCACAAGCTGGGGGAACTGAGGAGGACTGTTGGCAATGTGAGGCTACGAGCTCACCCATGTTTGTGCTAAAAAAACCTGTCAAAAACTCCACTAATTGGATGATTAATGACTGTGTGTGTTACCCCTCCCTCTACCCTTCCCATCTACCCTTTTCCCCTCTTTCCATCTCTCTGTCCCTCTTCTCTGCATCTTCAGCCAACAGCAAATATTTATCTGGTGGTTTACCCGGGGTCTATGCAGTCCTGGATGTCAGCGACCCAGGAGTTTTTCTGCAGCGAGTCAATGGTTTCCAGGATGTATTCACCCCCGTTTTCCACCTGTGGAAGAAGCCAAGACCGTGATCACACACTGAGTTCTGTTCAAAGGACCACAACAGGATACATAGGAGGGAAAATCCAATCCAAAACAACCTGCTTTTTAAACAGTGGCTGTGATTTTGTAAAACTGAGCAGTTTTCAAGTGAAACTGTGTGGCTTTTTGAGTCACAGACTGTTATTTCTGTTCAACTGAAACAGATGCAGTTGAATGTGGCTGTAAATCTGTTGATGCACCAACCTTCAGGACAAAGGTGTTATCTTTGTCAGGCATCTCCAGTGGCATGGTGGTCCGCACCTCCACAATGGCCGACAGAGGGATGCTCACCTTGGGCTTCGACGACTGCAACAAAACAGCAAAGAGACAAGTGACCATAACTCATAATGGACTATTTTAATAAAATGGAATTGGCCATGATTATTATTGACTGAAATTCAGACAAAAAATGATTGTGCTGTCGCTGAAAATAAATTTGTATGTACCTCATCTCAGTAGGTCTTTAAAATAAAACTGGACTGACTGAACTGTCCAATTTTACTGGGTATTCAATTTGTCTGTTGATTTTTTAAAATTTTATTGTTTTGTTTAGTTTTGATCATGTTCTTGATTATTTTATTCACTCTATATTTCTGTTAAACTTCTTGTTTTTCTTGATTATGTGTTCACTTTTAAGTCATTTTTGTTCATTTTGTGGATGACCTTCATTTCTTTGATTTTGTTCATTTTATCATTATTTTTGTTCATTTGTGGACTATTTTCTTATTTCTTCTTCACTTTTGTTAATTTTCTTGATTATTTTCTACACATTTGATTCATTTTGTGAATGATCATCGCTTCTTCAATTTTGTTCATTATACCTTTATTTTTGTTTATTTTCTTGATTATTTTGTCCATTTTCTGTTCATTTTTGTTAATTTGGTGGCTATTTAGTTCATTTTCATGCATTTTATTCAGCATTTTGTTCATTTTTTTTATTATTTACTATATAATGCTTTCATTGCTTTGATTATTTTTTATTATTGTTTCATTTATTTTCTTGATGTTTTTTGGGCATTTTGTCAATTAATTGCTCATTAAATCAAAATTAAGAAAATAAATGCATTGCTAATTGCCGGACAGTGCAATATCCATCCATTTTCTACCCCTTAATCCTCGTGAGGGTCGGGG